>ML335913.1:447-13331 GCA_005239505.1 Nicotiana paniculata
TATTTAATCTTTTGATTTACTATTTTAGATTAATTCTAGTTAAATATTTGTTTGAGTTTAGTTTAGTGGATAGTTAATCACAAGTCCCTGTGGGTACGATATCTGGACTTCAATTCCTATATTACTTGTCGACCACGTACACTTGCGTGTGCATTGGGAAATCAACCAACAATAAGCAACATGTAACGTTAATTCATTACGCATATAGTTTATATCAAGTAAAATGCAAGGCATGATGTGGGCCTAACTACCCGGACATAATAGAAATAGTCGTTACGTACGGACTCTCGTCACTTTGTACGTACGTGGCCCCCACAAATTATCACATATAGCATTTAAATCACCTAGGGGGACCATTCCCCCTTACAAGGTTAGAAAGAAGACTCACCTCGTGTCGAATCTACCCCTCGGACCAAGGATGCGCCCGAACTCTGAACTCTACACCCGAGGACTCGCAACTAGCCAAATATGGTAGACATCAATGCATGCTCAAAGTAGGGAAATTATCCTATTTATTCAATAATTTAACATTCTTGAAGAATTCCCAAAATCCAACCCCGGGCCTGCACGCTCGAATTCCGAAAACTCACGGGGGAATCGCTCACCCGAAGCCTAAGGATCGTTAATATATGATTTCTACTTTAACTTATGGCAATAAATGGGTAATTCACCAATTTCTCAAGAACCCTAAATTACTACCCAATTCTTGACTTTTCAATGATTTAGTAGTTAATTTTAGCTAGAACATCCTGAATTAAACTAGTGTTGAAGTGGAATTAACTTACCTTGGTAGTATCTAGGTCGTGGTGTGCTCTCCCCAAGCTCATATGACTCTAATGGTGGAGGAAAATGAATGAATGGGGCGAAATCCCGAGTTTCAAAGAATATATACTGCCTGGCCTACAGGGATTCCACACCTGTGGCTCGGGGACCGCACCTGCGAGCTGGGGCTCGCACCTGTGGAACTGGACGGGAAGGGATAGGTTCGCACCTGCGGAGGGATGGCCGCACCAGCGGTTCCGCTCCTGCGGACTTTTGTCCGCACCTGCGAGAAAGGGGGATCTGACCTAGGGTCGCACCTACGATGCTTGGGACCGCAGGAGCGGTCCCGCACCTGCGACTGGGATACCGTACCTGCGGTCACACCAGATCAGGTGCACCAGCAGCTATTTTAGCTGGTTTTTAGCCCCGTTGGGTGCCCGAGGGCCCCTGGGCCCACCCGAGCCCTTGTTCAAATATACCAACAAGTCCTAAATCCTAATACGGACTCGCTCGAGCCTTCGGAACACCCAAAACAACGCTAAAACTCAAAATCACACCTCAAAACCCCAAAAACCAAACTTAGGAACTTTAAGTTTTCTAGACTTCACTAACAATGCGCCGAACCGACCTATACTACTCGGAATGACACCAAATTTTTCAAGCAAGTCATAAATGACATAACAGAACTATTCTCGGTCTCGGAATTCCGTTCAGACCTCGATAACACAAAAACACGTCCAAAACCACAATAGGAACTTAAGGAACTTCTTATTTCAATATTGGGCGCTGAAACGCTCCCGGGTCATCAGAAACCCATTCCGAACATATGTCCAGGTCCAAAATCATCACACGAATCTACCAGAACCGACGAAACTCAATTCTGAGGTCGTTTACCCAAAATATTGACCAAAGTCAAACCTGGCCTTAAAAGGCCAACCCTAAGGAACCAATTGTTCATGTAGCACTCTAAACACCTCCGAATCCCGGACCACCGGTACCCGCAAGTCATAAATCATAAAAAGCCGCTATGGGAAGTTTCATTTAGGGGAACGGGGTCCGATAACGCAAAACGACTGGTCGGGTCGTTATAGTGGTTGCTCACAGTTTAATGCAGACAAAGATTTTATGTGGATGAGAGAAGAAGAGACTTCATGTTCACAATTGGAGACAAAGTGTTCATACATGTATCTCCTATGAAGGGCTGTGATGACCCAAGGGGTCATTTTATGAATTAAGAATCCGTGAAAGGCTTATTAGCCATAAAAAGACTAATTTTAATTACCTCAATTTGTGTGCCCAGTCCGAGCTTAAAATCGAAAATATTTTATGTGAAAATATAAGAAATAATAATTTTTAGAAATAATAATTTTTAGAATTAAAATTTGGTTTTAGTTTACTTGAGTCAACATTTTTAGTAAACGGACCCGGATCTGTGTTTCGACGATCCCGGGAGGTCCACAGTAAAATATGGGACTTGGGTGTATGCCCAGAAAAGAATTCCGAGGTCCCAAGCCTTAGAAATCAATTTTTGAAAGAATGTTTTGCTGGATTATTAATAAAATAAAAAAAAAGAATTAATATTTGAAACCATTGGTATCGGGCTCGTATTTTGGTTCCGGAGTCCGGTACAAATTTTTTATAGTAGTTGAATACTAACAGTGAAGTTTGGTGAGAATCGGAGTTTATTTGACGTGATTCGGACGCCCGGTTGAGAAATAGTGAAATTGAAGTGTTCTTGAGAAAAATGATGAGTTTTGAGGTTTAATTCATAGTTTTACATGTTATTTTCATGATTTGATCACACGAGCAAGTCCGTATGATGATTTTAGACTTGTGTGCATATTTGGTTTAGAGCCCGAGGCCTCGGGTGAGTTTCGAATATGTTTGGGTTGTGTTGCGCTCGTTCTTTCTTATGCTTCGACGTCGTTTCTTCAAGCATGAATGATATCATATTGAACAAATGAGTCTCGATTTCTGTTTTGAATGAAGTATTAGATCCGTATCGTAATTACGGACCCGTATCAAAAAGAATCGTTGAATTTGGACATCGTATGAGGATTTTATGGTCATTTTACTATGGTTGCCAGATTTTTCAGATTAATTACGAAATTGCCAATGACAGCGTATTTAAATATCTACACTATTTGCAAATATTAAAACCTACATATCTCCTTCATTATCAAGTCAAATTGAGTGATTCAAAAGCCTAAATTGACCAAAATTTCACAAAGAATCCATTGCAGACATAAAAATCGAGCTTCAGATTGTTTTGTATGAGAAACGAGGAAGAATAGGTGACAGAAAAATATATAAAACTAAAGTTTATTCATTCGGTCATATTTTGAGTTGGGGAGCTCGTATTTGACGGATTTTCACCATAGGGATTGGGGTAAGGGCTCTATACTAGTTTTTTTTTTGTTATATTTCAATTACCCAATGTTTTTCATCACTTTTAAATCAAAAACTAAAAATTTTCATGGTAAAAATTGAGGATTTGGGTAGATTAGGGAGTTTTGTAAAAATCAAATCTTTACCTCGAATTGAGGTCGGATTTCAAAACTAATTTTACATTCGGGCTCGTGGATGAATGGGTAAACGTAATTGGGTCCGAACCCGGAGTTTGGACCAAGCGGGACCGGGGTCGGGTTTCAACTTTTTTTAAGAAAACTTAGGAAAAATTATAATTTTCAATAAAGTTAGTTCCTTTAGCATTAATTAATGATATTTAGTTAATTATGGTTAGATTCGAGTGTATTGGAGGTGAATTCAAGAGGAAAAGCTATAATTGAACAGTAAGTGACCTGCGAAGTTTTGGTAAGTGCTTGGTTTAACCTTGACTTGAGGGAATAGGAATCCCCAACCTGATTGTTATGTGAAATTGCTTGTGTGTAGTGTATAGGTGAGATGACGAGTACCTATGCACTACCAAAATGTTGTTTACCATGATCCCTTTTCCGTTTTCCATTTTCCATTTATTTGCTTCCCGGCTTGAATGTTTTATGATTGTTGAGGTTTATATGGTTAAGTGATGATCTTTGCTGTAATAAATCTAAGACCTGAATAAGAGTCACATGTACTTTTGTCTTGATGTTATATAGATCAACAATGCATTTGGATTATCGTTTTTATGTTTTTCTTTTGAAGATTTAGTGAAGTCTTAAACCTTAGACCAATAAACAAACAAAAAAAAAGTATTGATAATATTGTAGAGTAGGACCTCAGACTTTAAAAATATAAAACGCTAGGATAAGATAAACTATTTGGAGCTCATTAAATTTAGGTCATGAGTGAATAGTTGAAAATCATTTATAGGTGGCTTTTAGAAATATGTTCAAGTACGTAATTGAATTATTCTGCATATGCTACTTGACTATTTGTTTTCATTAGATTATTGCCAAGTATTGTTGCACACGTATTAAAAGTGTTGGTTGTTCCCTTGATTTTGTTAAAGTACATAAAGGTTGAGCTGGATGACGGTGTTACGAAATTTACATATATTCTGATTGGTTTCATTATGAAATAATATTGGATACATCTTGTGAGCTATACTGTGTTCTGTATACAATTGTTGAGATAAACGTGTTGTGAAAGGCTTGGCCTGAATTGTGAAATTTTTTGATAAATAAATCAATTGGTAGTGATAAGGGTGGACAATATGATAGTGATAAGGGCGGCCAGGGAAAATAAATGATAGTGATAAGGGCGGATAGGGGAAATAAATGATAGTGATAAGGGTGGACAGGGGAAATAAATGATAGTGATAAGGGTGGACAGGGGAAATAAATAACAGTGATAAGGGTGGATAGGGAAAATAAATGATAGTGATAAGGGTGGACAGGTGGGATCGGGTTGCACGCTGCAACAAGACGGTGATGAGGGAGAATATTTATGTTTTACTGATTTTAATTACAAAGATTTTGAAACTTTACTGTTTTACTCTACTATTTTACCATATCTTGCACAATTGGTTATTTTAAATTTAAGTTTGGAAATTTGAAAAGTTGTGTGAAATTTTGGTGACAGTCGAGGCCTGGAATAGGCGACTGAGTTATTTTATTTATTCATTGTTGTAGTTATATTTTTTTGTTTGCATAGAATTGTTTTATTACTTTATTATATACATATATTATCACAGGTTAAGTTATAATTGCCCCGCCTTAGCCTCGTCACTACTTCGTCGAGGTTAGGTTCGGCACTTACTCAGTACATGGGATCGGTTGTACTGATACTACACTCTGCACTATTTTGTGCAGATCCAGGTACCGGCCAGCAGTAGAGATTTTAGTAGCCGTTATTCATTATCCGGAGACACGAGGTATATCTACCGGCGTTCGCAGATCCTGAGAGTCTTCTCTTAATTCGTAGAGACTATTTTATAATTTTCCTAAAACAGTTATATTATTTCTTTCAGCCTATTGATTGTAGTATTCTTTCGCAGTTCGTGAATTGTGAAATCAGACCCTGGGGCAGTCTTAGAGTTATTTATATAATTAGTTCGTGGCTCGGGCTATTTATTTGCTTATTATTTTATGTTTGGAGTTATTCTTTGGAAACCATTAGATTAAGTTTACTTTAAATTTATTTTATTATGTTTAAATGGATAATCAAAGGAAAATATCTAATCGAACTCTAACATTGGCTTGCCTAGCAAGTGTGGTGTTAGGCGCCATCACGATCCCTAAGGTTGTGAATTTGGGTCGTGACAAGTTGGTATCAGAGCACTAGGTTGCTTAGGTTTTACAATTCACGAACAAATTTAGTAGATTCTGAAGGATCGGTACAGAGACGTCTGTACTTATCTCTTAGAGGCTATGAAGTTAGTAACAATTTCACTTCTATTCTACTCTATCGTCAAATTTATTCTACCATTGATGATTGAACTTGTCTATTCTCGTCCTCTCAAAAATCTCAACAATGCGTAAAACGTCTACAATCGGACAGGAGATGATGCCCCAATGACAACTACGATTAGGGGAAGACAGAAGTAGAGCTCAGTCTAGGCAAAAGAGTAATGCCGATCGTAAGGTTCGTGATGTGGAATTCATGGTTGGAGAGAGGGTATTGATTCGTGTGTCGCCCATGAAGGATGTTATGAGGTTTGGAAAGAAGGGTAAGTTGACCTAGATATATCGGGCCGTTTGAGATTCTTGATAGATTGGGGGAGATAGCTTATAGACTTGCTTTGCCTCCAGGGTTATCCTCAGTTCATCCGGTATTCCACTTGTCTATGCTCCGGAAATATCATGGTGAACCGTCCCACGTGTTAGATTTTAGCTTTGTCCAGTTGGACAAAGACTTGACTTATGAGGAGGAGCCGGTAGCCGTTCTAGACCGACAGGTTCATCAATTGAGGTCTAAGACTTTTCCTTCAGTTCGAGTGTAATGAAAAGGTCAGCCCATTGAGGCAGCGACTTGGGAGTCCGAGTCGGACATGCAGAGTAGATATCCACATTTTTTGCCAATTCAGGTAATTTTCTATGTCCGTTCGATGACGAACGTTTATTTTAGAGGTAGAGATTGTGATGACCCAAGGGGTCATTTTATGAATTAAGACTCCGTTCTAGGCTTATTAGCCATAAAAATACTAATTTTAATTACCTCTATTTGCATGCACAGTACGGGCGTGAAACCGGAAAGCTTTTATTTGAAAATATAAGAAATAATAATTTTTAGAATTAAAATTTGGTTTTAGTTGACTTGAGTCAATATTTTTAGTAAACAGACCAGGATCTGTGTTCCGACGATCCCGGAAGGTCCGCAGTAAAATATGGGATTTGCGCGTATGCCCAGAAATGAATTCTGAGGTGCCAAGCCTTAGAAATAATTTTTTGAAAGAAATTATTTTGCTGAATTATTAATGAAATAAAGAAAAGAATTAATGTTTGAAACCATTGGTATCGGGCTTGTATTTTGGTTCCGGAGCCACATATTTGTTATAGTATTTGAATACTAACTGTGAAGTTTGGTGAGAATCGGAGTTTATTTGACGTCATTCGGACGTCCGGTTGAGAAATAGTGAAATTGAAGTGTTCTTGAGAAAAATGATGAGTTTTGAGGTTTAATTCATAGTTTTACATGTTATTTTCATGATTTGGTCGCAAGAGCAAGTCCGTAAGATGTTTTTCGACTTGTGTGCATGATTGGTTTAGAGACCCGAGGGCTTGGGTGAGTTTCGAATATGTTTGAGTTGTGTTGCGCTCGTTCTTTCTTATGATTCGACGTCGTTTCTTCAAGCATGAATGATATCATATTGAACAAATGAGCTCCGATTTCTGTTTTGAATAAAGTATTAGATCCGTATCGTAATTACGGACCCGTAGCAAAAAGAATCATTGAATTTGGACATCGTATGAGATTTTATGGTCATTTTACTAAGGTTGCCAGATTTTTCAGATTAATTACGAAATTGCCACTGGCAGCATATTTAAAAATCTGCACTATTTGCAAATAATAAAAACTACATATCTCCATGAGTGTATTGGAGGAGAATTCAAGAGGAAAAACTATAATTGAACAGTGAGTGACTTGCGAAGTTGAGGTAAGTGCTTGGTTTAACCTTGACTTGAGGGAATAGGAATCCCCAACCTGATTGTTATGTGAAATTGCTTGTATGTAGTCTATAGGTGAGGTGATGAGTACCTATGCACTACCAAATTGTTGTTTACCATGATCCCTTTTCCGTTTTCCATTTATTTGCTTCCCGGCTTGACTGTTTTATGATTGTTGAGGTTTATATGGTCAAGTGATGATCTTTGCTGTAGTAAATCTAAGACCCGAATAAGAGTCACATGTACGTTTGTCTTGATGTTATATAGATCAAGAAAGCAATTTGGATTATCATTTTTATGTTTTTCTTTTGAAGATTTAGTGAAGTCTTAAACCTTAGACCAATAAACATACAAAAAGAAAGTATTGATAATATTGTAGAGTAGGACCCCAGACTTTAAAAATGTAAAACGCTAGGATAAGATAAACTATTTGGAGCTCATTAAATTTAGGTCATGAGTGAATAGATGAAAATCATTTATAGGTGGCTTTTAGAAATATGTTCAAGTACGTAATTGAATTATTTCGCATATGCTACTTGATTATTTGTTTTCATTAGATTATTCCCAAGTATTGTTGCACGCGTGCTAAAAGTGTTGGCTGTTCCCTTAATTTTGTTATGGTACATAAAGGTTGAGCTGGATGACAGTGTTACGGAATTTACATATATTCTGGTTGGTTTCATTATGAAATAATAGTGGATACAACTTATGAGCTATACTGTATTTCTTATACAATTGTTGAGATAAACGTGTTGTGAAAGGTTTGGCCTGAATTGTTAATATTTTTGATAAATAAATCAATTGATAGTGATAAAGGTGGACAATATGATTGTGATAAGAACGGACAAAGGAAATAAATGATAGTGATAAGGGCGGACAGAGGAAATAAATGATAGTGATAAGGGTGGTTAGGGAAAATAAATGATAGTGATAAGGGTGGACAGGGAAAATAAATGATAGTGATAAGATTTGGAAACTTTACTGTTTTACTCTATTGTTTTCCCATATCTTGCACAGTTAGTTATTGTAAATTTAATTTTGAAAACTTGGAAATTGTGTGAAATTTTGGTGACAGTCGAGGGCTGGAACATGCGACTGAGTTATTTTATTTATTCATTGTTGCAGTTATATTTTCTTGTTTGCGTAGAATTGTTTTATTACTTTATTATACACATATATTGTCACAGGTTAAGTTATAATTTCCCCGCCTTAGCCTCGTGACTACTTCGTCGAGGTTAGGCTCGGCACTTACTCAGTACATGGGGTCGGTTGTACTGATATTACACTCTGCACTCTTTTGTACAAACCAGGTACCGGCCAACTGTAGAGATTTTTAGTAGCCGCTATTCTTTATTCGGAGACACAAGGTATATCTGCCGGCGTTCGCAGATTCCGAGAGTCTTCTCTTAGTTCGTAGAGACTGTTTTATAATTTTCCTAAAACATTTATATTATTTCTTTCAGCCTATTGATTGTAGTATTCTTTCGTAGTTTGTGAATTGTGACACCAGACCCTGGGGTAGTCTTAGAGTTATTTATATAATTAGTTCGTGGCTCGGTCTATATATTTTCTTATTATTTTATATTTGGAGTTATTCTTTGGAAACCATTATTTTATTTTATTATGTTTAAATGGATAATCAAAGGAAAATAGCTAATCGAGATCTAACATTGGCTTGCCTAGAAAGTGTGGTGTTAGGCGCCATCACGATCCCTAAGGTTGGGAATTTGGGTCGTGACAAGGGCGTGATGTGATTCAAAAAAAAGGTAAGTCGAGCCCGAGGTTTATAGGTCAGTATGAAATACTTGACAGAGTGGGAGTCGTGGCCTATCGTTTGGAACTTCCTCCTTAGTTATCTTATATTGACCTAGTGTTTCATGTCTCCATGTTAAAAAAAATGTATATCAGACTCCTCTAAAGTGCTTGAAGAACCTACTATACCAGTCGATGAGAAGTTGTCTTACAAGGAGGAGCCGATAGCTATTGTAGATAGACATGTGAGGAAGTTACAGTCAAACAAAATTGTGGTTATTGAAGTCTCATGGAGAAATCATACCTTGAAGAAGCTACTTGGGAAGGGGAAGATGATATACGAGTCACGTATCCTTATTTATTTCGGCCTACAGGTACATACTTGAGTAAATTCGGTGACCAAATTTGATAAGATGGGTAGGATGTAATGATTATTTAAATGAGGGTATGTTGTTCTTTTAACATAATAATAATAAAAAAATACAATAAAAGAAAAGGCAATCGGGGGAAATGGAAAGCAACGTTGTTGTTGCAACAGTGAAAATGGGAGAAGTCCTCCTCTCATGCAGCTAAGGCAGGCGAAAATGATGTAGCAATTGCTGGTGGCGAAGGAAGAGTTGGAGAAGAGGGAGATGAAGCAGATGGGATTGTGGGGTGAGACGCAGCTACGGCAGGTGCAGTGCTAGTTGATGGTTGCTCGTCAACCGAAGACGGAAGAGGCCCGATACTTAGCCCTATAGTACTGGGCGCGGCTGCTGGGACTCGGAAGCGTGATATAATGACCCATATTTAAATTAGGTTATGTTGGTCTTTTAACATAATAATAAAAAAACAATACAAGAAAAGAAAAAATAAAGGGAAAACATAATCAATTTAAAAGAAGGGAAAAAGCCCACGTTGAACCAGAAGAAATAAAAAGGAATTGAGGGAAAGGGAAATCAGCTTTGCTGCTGCAACAGAAGCAAAAAAAAATGCAGAGAAGGGAAAAAGGAGGAGGAAGAAGAAGAAGAATAAGAAGAAAAAGAAGAAGAAGAAGAAGTAGTAGAAAGAGATTGGAACCAAACTTTGGAAAATAAGTAATATTATCTTTTAGGTGTATATAATTTTGTTAGGTTGGAAAGAAAGTATTGTCAATAGTGATCCTATATGATTTAGATATATGCACATAGTTGGCATAATTTGGGTAAAAGGAAATTGAAAAAAAATATACGAGTAAGTTGAAACTGATAGATTATAGACTAGTTGAATTACTCATAGCATGGATAAATATAATTAAGCAAACTGATGGTATAACATAAAACTCTGAGAATTTGGAATCTAAATTTAGCTATAAATTAGCATTAAACAAAGAAATTAACACAAGATCGACATTGATGTGATTATAGATTGATTGAAGAAAGTCGTACAGAACGCTTGAGTCGACGAGTTTGGCATTTTGACACGAGTATTGTGAGTAGTAATCTTACCGTAATTTGTGTTTTCGTAACCTGCATGGTTTATACATTATTTTAAAAATAAAATTTATTACCGAATGTTTGAAATTGCATCTAGGACAAGTCCTTTACTTGATATGGTACTGAATAGTTTACTTGAGATGTTTAC
The DNA here is from genome assembly GCA_005239505.1 of Nicotiana paniculata. NCBI lineage: Eukaryota > Viridiplantae > Streptophyta > Magnoliopsida > Solanales > Solanaceae > Nicotiana > Nicotiana paniculata. The sequence goes on from ML335913.1 coordinate 11,112, forward strand.
GTCTATTTAAAATGTTCTCACTGTTACTAGATACGTTTTACTGTTACTAGAGATATGATTATCGTCACCAAAATTGTACTACATGATTTGATAAGAATTGGAATGCCTTTGTACTACTTTGAAAATACTTCGAGATGAATATTTACTGTATACAAAGAAAAGTATGGATGAGAGGAGACTTTGAAGGATCCCGTAGCTAACGGTGGGTTCGTTAGACCTGATGTACCTTGTATTACCAATTATCGAGTACAGTTATAGCCCTTGCTAGTGGGAAGGTGTCACGACCCAATTCCGGAGTCGTGATGGCGCCTGTCGTGGAACCAGGCAAGCCACCCATTTTATCTAAGATAAATGCAATTACCAATAAAATATCCTTCTTAACAAGTCTGTGGATAATAATAATAAAATTCGAATTTGGAAACCATTTTATGAAAATCAAAACCCAAATCCTACAAACCCCGGATCAAGTGTCACATAGTCATGAGCTGCTAGTACTTAATACAACCAAAAAAAATGACCAACATAGTCTAAAAATAAATACGACAGGTAGAAAAGGAAGAGAAGACGAGATCACGGCCGCCAGCTTCTAACTCTACAACTCTGATGAAAACTGCTGCCTCTCACTGACCAGAGCTGAATCCTGTTGTACCTGGATCTGCACACAAAGTGCAGGGGGTAACGTGAGTACACCAACTCAGTAATAACGAAACCGAACTATGGGCTGGGAGTTAGTGGCGGACTAAACCTCCTATAATTCGAACAACAGTATATAACTTGGACATGACAGTAATATATCAGAAAATAAACAAGATGCATCAATTTGTGTCTGTAATCTTGTGATCGAAAAACTTCTTTCTTCTGATGAGAAACTGAAAACGCAAGCTTTAGTCACCTGTACTCTACGACAGGGCCTAAAAAGGCGTCAAAGACGCAAACGAACAAAAATTTTTTTGCCCCAGTTTGGACTAGGAAAATTTTGTGAGTTATTAGCGAAAGATGTAAGCTATCTAATTTATTGGAAGGCACACATAAACAGTAGAATAAACTATCTAAAAGAGATAAAAATTTGTAACTAGGGATTACGTACCTTACATTACCCAAAGGATAGGTAACCAGGGGTTGGTACCCTGTATTACTGAAAGGGAAAGTAACCAGGGGTTGGAACCCTGTACTACTGGAAAGAAAACGTAACTAGGGGCTGAAACCCTGTATTACTGGAAGGAAATGTAACCAGGGGCTGGCACCCTATATTACTGGAAGAAATGCAACCAGGGGTTGGTACCCTGTATTACTAGGAAGGAATGTAACCAGGGGTTGGCACCCTGTATTACTGGAAGAAATGTAACCAGGGGTTGGCACCCTGTATTACTAGAAGAAATGCAACCAGGGGTTGGTACCCTGTATTACTGGAGAGAAATGTAACCAAGGTTTGGTGGCCTGTATTACTAGGAAGATAAGGTAACCAGGGGTTGGTACCCTGTATTACTAGGAAGGAATGTAACCAGGGGTTGGTACCCTGTATTGCTGGAGAGAAATGTAACCATGGGTTGGTGCCCTGTATTACTAGGAAGATAAGGTAACCAGGGGTTGGTACCCTGTATTACTGGAAAAGAAATGTAACCAGGGTTGGTACCCTGTGTTACTGATAAAGCGTTGAATTCCTATAGGCGAAATGGTTCTACCTGGGTTAAGCTATATAAAATGACCTGAGCAAAGAATACTTCTACCCGGAACTATGAGTTGGATCCCCCTAGGTGAAATGGTTCTACCTGGGTTAAGCTACGTAAAACAACCTGAGCGAAGAGTACTTCTACCCGGAACTATGAGTTGGATCCCCCTAGGTGAAATGGTTCTACCTGGGTTAAGCTACGTAAAACAACCTGAGCGAAGAGTACTTCTAACCAGAACTATGAGCTGGATCCCCCTAGGTGAAATGGTTCTACCTGGGTTAAGCTACGTAAAACACCTTGACCGAAGAGTACTTCTACCCAGAACTAACGAGCTGGATCCCTCTAGGTGAAATGGTTCTACCTGGGAAGCTACGTAAAATGACCTGAGCGAAGAGTACTTCTACCCGGAACTATGAGCTCGATCCCCTTAGGCGAAACGGTTCTACCCGAGTTAAGCTATGTAACTAGCAGGTATGAATAGCAGTGGTGCATGCTAAGAATAAAAGAAAAATGGAGATTTTAAGGAGCTTACGTTCGGCGACATTCGTCC
>ML335914.1:0-18260 GCA_005239505.1 Nicotiana paniculata
ATAATTACTTGAGAGAGATTTATGATAGTTAGAGCGTTCATTATTGACAGAGATAGCCAATTACACTATAAGAAATATCCAAGGAAGAATTCACCAATGGGGGAAACCATAACCTTAGACCCTTTAGTATCATTGTTACATTAAATTGTTAGTTAATTGCTAGTTTATTATTATTGATTGTAGAATTAGTTAAACATCACCAAATTGATATTCAAAGTCTTGAGAAACTTGATTTAGCAACAGTTTAGTATTTTATAGACTCAATTNTTGCAACGCCAGCTTAGTCTTCTACAAGATATAGTTGAGTGTGATCAGTACCCACCTTAGCTTTTCCCAAAGGGACTTTGAAGAACTCAAAAACCTTGGTGAGAAGGAACCTATAAGGCAGCCCATGATTACCATCTTTAAACTCTGCCACCTTCTGCATGTGTTCTATCATAATGGAAGGCAGGTTGATGGTGGCGTAGCCATCCAGTGCTTCCATGAGAACTAGGTCTGGTCGAGATGTAATTAACCTTCTCTCAGCACGAGGGAGCAAAACCTTGTTCACCATCTCAAACAGCAATTGGTACACTGCAAGGAGGGCCTTCTTGTGTACCCGTTCCCCTACTGAACTTCCTTATCCTTCATGATAGGATTTCCAAAGATTGAAGAATAGGAGCTTTGAATCAATGATCAGCAGGCACACCCAGAATAGATCCCAGCACAGTAGAGTCCATCAAAAAATCGACCCCATTCACCACCATGCAAATATGATCATCCTTAATTGTGAAGAAGTCATCATAGAAATTCCGCATTTCTTCCTCATACACTTTGGGACTGTCACCTATGAACAAGTGCGTCCACTATTGAAATTCATAGATCTCCACCAATTGTCGCATGCCAGCCATATCCAGAATATCAGGGGGAAATGTATAGCACCACAACACCTTTTTGATTTTTCAATTTTCTTTCCCAACAGATAGGGTATCAACAACCTTTGCCTTTTAGAAGAACTAGGTTCCTCTTCGGCATCACCCTTCCTTTTCATTGATTTGCGAGCACTCTTTCCTTTCTCAAATGACTCCTTAGACATTGTCTTCTCATATTCCATCACTTTTTCTCCAGATTCTTCCACTACTTTCCACCAGAGTTATCATCTTCACTCTTCTTATGAATCTCAACACTCGTAGAGGATCCCCTTTTTGACTTGTTGATAGAATGCTTCTGCAAGAACTTGCGAGTTAAGGAACCAGGTTCCTCGTCCACTTCATCATCAATATTGACAAAATAAACTTCTTTCTCAACAATTTTCCCATCTTTTACCAATCTTCTCCTTTTTCGTTGTTTCTTGCTTTTCCGAATAACAGACTCAAGAGCCTCCTTCTTTTGTAATCTAGTAGTAGGTCACTTAGGAGTTGGCGCTTGAGTAGTGGCATGTCCACTTCTAGCCTTGGTAAAACTAGCAACATCCACATTATCACAATCATCTTAACCTTTATCATTCTCCTCTTCAGATAAAGATCTCATTTTCGAACAACCATAGATAAAGGCTTAGCGTAGAAGTGAGGAGAGGGGGAAGGATCAGTACTGGTCTGGGGTTCGGGAGAGAACCCAAGAGTTGGCTCCTCTGTGGAGGGAACAGGTCCCTCAGTAGTATTGTTTGGTGCCGATGATGCAACAGGCACAAGTTCCCTATTCTCCACTAGAGTCCTATTTTCTTCCCCCGAGACTCAGACACACCCTCACCATCCTCAATAATAACACCCTCACCAGCTATCGACAACATATTTTCTATGGCTTATTTTTCTTGTAACCCCATGGAAAACTCGGTAGAAGAATGAATGTTACTTGTAGGCTCAAGACTAGGGGTTGCCATTGTTGATTTAGCATGGACAGGACTAACAACTTGGTCTTTATAAGTGTATTTTTACATTGGTATACTGGAGATTTCCTGTTTTTCTTCTTCTTCGACTGTATCCGCTTCAACCAGTTTTTCCAACGAGGCAAAAGGAGAAGTAATAGACACAAACTTCTTAGAAGTCGAAGTTTTTCTACCCCGATGAGAACGATTACTCGATTGGGTAGGAGAGGAGACCGAAGGTGGTGGTGATTTTGCCTTAGGGTTTGGACTGGTTGGTATGGAGAGTGTGGGTTCTATCATCGACGTTTCAACAAGTGAGGGCTCAACGGGTGTGATACTTGGAACATTTTGAGTTTCCTAGTGTTCAGACATGGTGGGAAGCAGTGAGTTGAATAAAAGGTAGTTTTGGTTTAAAGAGGGAAAATAAAGGGAATTTTTTTATTTTTGATATGAATAGTGGTGGACGTGATGGTGAAAAGATGTATTTAAGAGGGATGAGGGTCCGATTAAAAAAGGCAGCAGTTTGAGTAGTCGGGTCGACATGTGAGACACCTGGGTTAAAAAATCGGGAAAGAAAAGAAACTAACAATGTGATGACGTGACAATATTTGAAACGTTTAAAAATTGTGAATGAGAGTACAGAGAAACTACTAACCTGTGTCAAAGGAACTAGGTTCCCTAACGGATTTTACAAATGTAAGCTTCATCGTTTGAACAACGTGCAATGCATTAGCTGCTTGTTTGCTCTGTAATAATCATGCGTGTTTACCTGTAACGGTATAGAAATGAGTTAGACTTTTCCAGAAAACACTTTTAGATAACTACCTTTTACATTTATTTCATAGCCAAACATCAAGGGAACAGGTTCTCAGCTTTGTTTTATAAGCCCTAGTGCCAAGCTATTTCTTTCAAAATGCTCTCTGTTCAGTGCTTTGGTGAATATGTCTGCAATTTGATCTTCTATGCTGCAAAATTTCACACATATGAGCCCTTTTTCAACATTGTCTCTGAGAAAGTTGTGACGCACATCAATGTGCTTTGTTCTGTTATGTTGGACTGGATTCTTGGCCATGTTGAGTGCACTGGTATTATCACACAACAAGGGCACATAATCAGAGAACACTTCAAGTCTTCCAATTTCTGTTTAATCCATAGTAGTTGAGCATAACAAGATGCGGCTACCACAAATTCTGATTCAGCAATGGAGAGGGCAACCGAGTTTTGTTTCTTGTACCCCATGAAATTAGTTATGAACCCGAAAAATGTGCCATTTCAGACGTGATTTTCCTGTCCACCAGATACCCTCCACAATGAGCATCAGCATACCCAACTAAATATGTTATCTCCAAAGGGGTAGCAGAGAACCAGGTCATGTGCTCCTTTGAGATGTCTCAGGATTCTCTTGGAAGCCTTTAGATGAGATTCCTTCGGATTAGATTGAAACCTAGCACAGAGTCCCACACTAAAGACAATTCTGGTCTTCTTTTTGTGAGATACAGGAGTGACCCTATGATACCTCTATACATGGTCTGGTTCATAGGGGAACCAGGTTCATCCATGTCTAGACGAGTGGCTGCGGCAATGTGAGTGTCAATGATTTTTTATGCTTCCATGTCAAATCTCTTCAGCAGCTCCTTGATGTACTTCTGCTGACTTATCAAAGTCTCCTTTTGAGATTACTTCACTTGTAAGCCCAAGAAGAAATTAAATTCCCCTATCATGCTCATTTCAAACTCACTTCCCATAAGTTCTGCAAATTCCTCACACAAAGAGTCGACTGTTGCTCCAAAAATAATGTCATCAACATAAACTTGAACAATGAGCAGGTTCCTCCAACTTTTCTTCAGAAAAAGGGTTTTTCCAATTTTTCCTCTTGTAAAGTCTTTTTCTAGAAGGAATTTTGACAATATTTCATACCAAGCACGAGGAGCCTCCTTTAGTCCATATAAAGCCTTGCCAAGTTTAAAGGCATGCTCAGGATGCTCATGATTCTCAAATCCAACAGGTTGCTTGACGAAGACTTCTTCCTTTAGAAAGCCATTTAGAAATGCACTTTTGACAGCCATTTGGAACAATGTGAATTCCATATGTGATGCAAAGGCAATAAGAATTCTGATAGCCTCCATTCGAGCGACTGGAGTGAAAGTTTCATCATAATCAATCTCTTCTTCCTGATGTAGCCTTGAACTACTAGCCCTACCTTGTTCCTTGTGGTGTTTCCAAACTCATCAAGTTTGTTCCTGAATACCTACCTGGTTCCAGTAACAGTACGATCCACAGGTCGTGGAACCATGTGTCATACTTTGTTTCTCTCAAATTGATGGAGCTCTTCTTGCATGGAAGTAATCTAGTCTGCATCTTTTAATCCTTCTTTAACATTTTTGGGCTCTATTTGAAAAAGAAAGGATGAGAAGGCAAGTGTGTTTCTAGCCTTTGATCTTGTTTGAATTCCTAAATCAAGAGGAGTGATTATGTTTTCAAAAGTGTGTGAACCTTTGTGCTTCCAATTTGGTACCTGAATCTCATTGATAGAAGATTCAGGTATATCTGACTGTGATTCTTGGCCGCTTCTCATCTCATCATGTGGGTGCCTTGGACAACATCGAAAACTCTGTTCTTAGCTTCAGTTATTGTGATTGTGGGACCAGGTTCCTTTCCATCAGTTGGAGACATAGCCGTACCATCTTCATTGGATTCCTTGAAGTGACTCATCATGTCATCCTTTCCATTTTTCATGTCAATAACTTCACCGGGGACATTTGATAGCTCTCCATCTTGATCAGCCTTATCATGTGAAGCTTTTCCTAGAGTGTATTGTGCTTCATCAAAGATCACATGTATGATTTCCTCAACACATTGAGTGCTTTTGTTGTATACCTTGTAGGCTTTGCTTTGTGATGAATATCAAGGAAATATTCCTTCATCACTCTTGGCATCAAACTTTCCTAGAGCTTCCTTACCATTGTTGAGAACAAAGCATTTACAACCAAATGTCCTTAAGTGTGTTAGCTTAGGTTTTCTCCCATTCAGCAGTTCATACGAGATTTTGTTTAGGAGGGACCTGATCATGCATTTTTTCACCAAGTAGCATGCAGTGTTGACTGACTCTGCCTAGAAACCTTTTGCAACACCACTATCAATCAGCATTGTTCTTGCCATGTCTTCAAGAGTCCTATTCTTCCTTTTCACAACACCATTTTGTTGTGGTGTTCTTGGATTTGAAAAAATTGTGAGTAATGTCATTTTCAACACAGAATTCGTCGAATTTAGCTTTATCAAATTATGTCCCATGGTCAGACCCGATACATACTACATTATTACCTATCTTCACTTGGATCTTCTTGACAAATGCAACAAATACTTGGAAGGTTTCATCCTTGGTTCTGAGAAACAACGTCCAGGTGAATCTGGAGTAGTCGTCCACAATGACGAATATGTACCTTTTTCCTCCTCTGATTGGCACTCTCATAGGTCAATATAAATCCATATGGAGAAGCTCAAGTGTCCTTGAGGTACTAACTTTCTTTTTTGGGATTGAAAGAGGATCTGACATGTTTTCCTTTAGCATATGCATCACACACCTTTTGATCCTTGAAGCTTGACTTGGGAAAACCATGAACCAGGTCCTTTTTTACCAGTTTGTTCAGCAGTGAGAAACTTGCATGACCGAGCCTTCTGTGCCACAACTCAGCATTTCCGTATTGTGCATATCTTTGACACAAACCACTTTGTTTCCCTTGTCACAGATTTTGGAAACACTCAGCAAACTGTATTTCAACTTGTTCACATAGTACACATTTTCAATATAGTGAGAGAGAGACTGCCCAATCCTTCCAACTCCTAGAATGTATCCCTTCTTGCCATTTCCAAAGGATACACTCCCTCCTTGCAGGGCCTTCAGTGAAAGGAATCGTTTGTACTTCCAGTCATGTGCTTTGAGCAACCAATATCAATGTACCATTGTTGGTTTCTCCATTCATAGTTCCCTGCACAAGGAAATTTAGGGTTAGACTTAGGAACCCAAACAAGTTTGGGTCCCTTGTAATGAGGAAATGGGTGAATAAGAGTTCTTTTGGTCCAAGCAGGCATCATACGTCTTTTATATGAGGGACCAGGTTCTCTACCAGTAATCATTTTTTTAGCAAAAACTTTATTTTTCTATTGAGACTGAAACTTGGCCTTACAGGCTTCCTTAAAGTGTCCAGTGTTACCACAGTGAGTGCAGAGCCAGTTGTCAAGTCAGTAACATAGTTGCAACGAGGGTTGTAGGGAAATTTTTCCCTTTGAAACTCGATTCCCTGCTTGTTTCCCCCATTGTTCGTGTACATGGAAGTGATAGCTTCAGAGAACCAGGTCCACTTGAGTGATTTTTCAAGACCACTCTTGATTCTACTTAATTCTTCTTGAAGTTGTTTGTTTTTCTCTAGTTCAACACACAAACTAGATTTCACTGATTTTATCTCTTCTTCAAACCTAAGATGTGTTTCATCCGCAAATTCCTTTCCCTTTTTAAGAATCTCATGCCTACCTTCTCCTTTTAGTTCCTCGATTGTGTCTTCAAATCTATGACTACTACTAATAGATCATCTATCTCATGCTCTTTACTAGCAACGTTCTCAGTCAAGTCTTATTTCTCTTCCTTAGCACACTCAATGGTCTCCTTTACTCGACCACAACAATCACTAGATCATCTCTCTCATGTTCTACGTTTGTAAATTTTCAGTTAAAACATCATTTTCTTTCTTCAGACTCTGAATGGTTTTTTTAAATCTACCACAACAACTACTAGGTCATCTTTCAATTGTTCTGCTTCTCCTAGTTCAAGAATCAGTGCATTTTTATCATTTATAAGACTGTGATAAGCATCAATTAAAAAAATTTCTAGAGACATAAGTTTTTTAGGATAATAGGACTTCAAATTTTTTAAAATCTAGAAAATTTACCTCATCATCATCATCGTCATCTTCATCATCATCGGACTGTGACATCAAGGCAAAGATGGAGTCATACTCAGCTGCTTCACTTTCCACTACCATCATGGATCTGTCACCTTGATCATCATCTTCTTCAGATTCGCTGGAAGAGTCTCCCCGTGTAGCAAGATCTTGTTTCACAATATTGCCAGCGGTATTTTTCCTCTTGAAGTGTTTGTCAGGAACTGGGTTCCTCTTAGTTGCTTTGTCTGTGTTGTGTTTGTATTGATCTTGCTTGAGGAGAGAACAATCCTTGATGAAATGCCCTGGCTTACCATACTTATGACAAAGTTCATAATTATTTGGCTTGCTGGAGCTGCCCCTTTTTGGAATGCCTTCATTTCTGCGAACCATTTTATGGAATCTTTTGTCAGTTAGGCCATATCAGTATCCTCACCACCTGAATCATTGATGTCTGTCTTGAGTACCAGGTTCTTCTCCCTTTTGGGCTCTCTTCTCTCATTTTACTTCTTCTTCTTCTTATTCATTTCATAGGTTTTCATATTGCCAAAGAGTTCATCGATGGTTAGCTTCGACAGGTCCTTTGTCTTTGTGATAGCATTCACTTTGCTTTCCCAGGAATTAGGCAAAACACTAAGTATTTTCCTGACGAGTTTGTTTCTTAGAATGATTTCTCCCAGAGAGTGATACTCATTGATGATAGAAGTGAACCGAGTATGCATGTCCTAGATGGATTCATCATCTTTCATTATGAAAAGCTCATATCATGTGGTAAGCATGTCAATCTTTTATTTCTTAACTTGTGTTGTTCCCTCGTGGGATGTTTGGAGAGCCTCCCGGATCTCTTTAGCAGATTGGCATGCTGAGATCCTGTTGTATTCATCAGGAGCGATACCACAGAGAAGAATTATCTTTGCACAGAAGTTCTTTTCTATGGCCTTACGGACAACATCATTAAACTCATTTCTTGTTTTGGGGATTGTTACAGCTAGATTGCCACTAGTTTTTGTGGGGACGAAGGGTCCATCGCAGATGACGTCCTAGAGCTTTGAGTCTTCATCCATGATGAAGTCATGCATCCTAGTCTTCCACCATCCATAGTATTGGCCATTTAATCTCGGTGGCCTGTAGGTAGATTGACCTTCTTCGAAGTTTGGTGGAGCAGCCATGAGGATCCTTTCTAGGTGTTAACCTGATAGAAAGAACCTGCTCTGATACCAATTGTTACAAACAAAGGGCCCACCAAACTTTTAGTTCTCACAGAACACATGCACACTACAGTAAATAAATGACAAACATAAATTTTACGTGGAAAATTCCCAGCTCACGGAATTAAAAACCACGACCTACCCTTGTAGGATTTCAACTTCACTATTGAGAAAACATTAGATTACAACTTATTGTAACCTAGAAATTATCTTTGTAATCCCTCACTAACTTGTAACAACTCTATTACAAGACACTTTGTAATAACTCTATTACAAAGACTTTACAACACGACTAACTCTAGCCAAGACACAAACACAAAGGTTTATGATTTATAAAAGGTTTCCTACACAATGCTTCTAACTAAGCTAAGTAGAAATTACAAGTAGAGAACTTTGCCAAAGATACAACACAACAAAGGACATGTAATAACTCAATACAGGGAACTAGTCCGTTGATATGTTGTTCCTTGTTCTTGATGCACTTGAGAATTATTTTTCAGATGATCAATCACTGTGTGGAGTGTTTGAGTAAATTCTCTCAGTGTTTAAGTGATATTTTGTCTATGGTTTAATGTTAATATAACATTGATGACATCACTTGAATGATATAAACATCTTGGGTATAAGATCATTCCCAATGAAGTTGCAATGTGCTTGTACTGTTGCGTATGCAAGAAGCGACTTTACAGTTGTTGAAGAGTTGACTGATACGATCACTAGAGGAACTAATATCCATCTGTTTCTCTTGTTGATTATTTGACTCCTGAAGCGTTGATTTATAATTCCAGCTCAAGTCTTGTTGTTTCTACATACTTGAGAAAGTGTATCATTTTCCTTATCTGGTTCTTGTCATTAAGTTTGTTAGATCATCAAAACATAACAATGTACATATTGCCTATCACACCCTTATCACTCCTATAGCCACCCTTATCGCTTTTATAATAGCATCCCTTATCGCTCCATTCAATAGCCTCATTTATCACTCCACCCAGACAATATCCCAACACACATAACAATAGTGAAATGCCACCCTTATGCTCACATAATGTCAACACTGGAATGCGACCCTTATACGCCGCATAACAATAACCCAAATCACACAACAATTCACACATAATATTATCACAACAACACATCATCATTAACTCATATTTACGAATTGCCTGTAGGCCACAACCCTTACAAAGGTACAACAAGCTCAATTAATTTCACAACAGATAGCCCACAGCCCAACGCAATGTATATAAAATCTCAAAAATAACAAGGATGGAAAAATAACTCAGCATAGGACAATGCCTTATTTAATCCAAAAATTTAGATAAACATATAAACGCCTCAATTTAAACTTATTTAATTAATTATTTACAGCGGAAATCCATAATGTAATTATTTCTAAGAAATATCAAATCAACAAACACACAGAATTCACATAAAAATTCAAGTGACAATCACACCAAATCATCATATAAAATACAAACTCGACAAACAAGAAATGAGGCATAACAAATCAAGGATTTAATAAGTTCTAACAATTTTCCAATTTAATACATACGAGCGTCTACGAATTTCAACCAATGTAATTTGCACATATAAACCAAGTACATATTCGTCACCTCGCGTACATGGTTTTCAATTACACAATTTCCACATAAGACTCAATGCCCAATGGTTAATTCCCCAACACAAGGTTAGGCAAGATACTTTTCTTTTTGAACTTAGGCCGATATTCCAAAATAGCCTTCTTTCTTGAATTGACCTCCGGACAGCTCAAATCTATCCAAATTAATTGTATAACTTCATTAAACTTCATCGGAAATAATTTCGGATAATAAAATTCAACTTAAAAATTTTATTATAAAAAGTTAACGCAGGCCCCCCCTCTCAGAACCCAACTGAATTTTCACCAATTTCGAACACTCATTCCGATACAAGTTCAACCATACCAATTTTATCAAATTCCGATAACGAATCGACCTCCAAATCCTCAATTTAAGGTATAGAAAATTTCTACCATTTTCAACACAATTCACTAACTCCATGATAAAAACAACAATAGATTCATGTATTTTAACCAAAATCGAGTTAGGAATTCTACCCCCCAATGTTTTCCTTGAATAATTCTCGAAAAATTTCTTCACCCGAGCTTCCTTCATCCAAAAATAGAAGAATGAGATGAAGTCTCATTTTTGACTTTATTCTGCTGCCCAGGGGTTTGTTCTTCGCATTCGCAACCCTCCCTTTGCATTCGTGATGAACATATTCTTCAACAGCCATTTCCAAACTCTTCTCAAACAGATTCTAGTATAATGATCATAATGTTTTGTACATAACTCCAATTGGCAAACGGTTTGACTTTTTGAAACTTAGATATCAAGGGCTACTATTTTCATGTTTTTGTCATCTCCCAATTCCTTATGGATTTCGAGATATAAGCTTCACAAGTTAGCCCTGTGCAGCATCAATTTCTTCTTTACGATTTCAAAACTCTTTCCAGACAGTCTGTAATGTATCCATTATAACTTTTTGTACACAATTCTAAATGCCAAATGGTTTGGTTTTCTGATAACTAGACATAAAGGGATACAACTTTATTTTTGTATCATCTCTAATTTATTTATAGATTGCAAGATATAAGCTTCCAAAGTTTGGTGACGCAACACAGGATTTCCTTCTTAGCGAGCGCGAGAGTCTCTTCGCAAACGCGAGAGTCATTATTCGTGAATGCGATTGACACCTAACGAATGCGAATAACAACACCAAACACCAGAAAACCAGCGTCCAATGTAGCCCAAAATGAGCTGAAAAACCATCGAGGCCCCCAGGACTCCAACCAAATATACCAATAAGTCCTAAAATAAGATACGAACTTAGTCAAGGCCTCAAATAACATCAAACAATACCGAGACCAATAATTGTACCTCAAATCAAACTTATGAGTTTATGAAATTTCCAAATTCCATAACATGTGACGAAGCATATCGAATCAATCCGGAATGACCCCAAAATTTGCACACGAGCCCTAAATGACATAATGGAATTGTTCCAATTTCTGGAATTGAATTTCTACCTCGATATCAATAAAATCAATTACCGGTCAAACTTTTTAAAACACTTCCATTTTCTAACTTTCGCCAAAATGCGTCAAATTGTCCTACAGACTTCCAAATCCAAATCGAGACATACACCTAAGTCCTAAATCACCATATGAAGTTCTTGACATAATCAAAATCATATTCCGGAGTCATTTGCTCAAAATTTTCGGTCGAGTCTTTTCATTTAAGCTTCAAAGATAAGAATTGTTCTTTAAATTTAATCCTGAATCATCTGAAAACAAAATTCGACAACACACACAAGTCATAATACACATCACAAAGCTGATGGGGACCTTAAGTCGCTAAACGAGGCACTAATTCACAAAATGACAAGTCGGATCGTTACAGCAAAGGACCACACATGTGGTCCTTCACGTTGCAGAAGTGACTACGCAGAAGCGCGAAGGAAGCCGCAGAAGCGAGAAAGATCGCAGATGCGATCTTGGCACCGCCGAAGCGGGCATCACACCTGCGTCCCAAGCTTCGCAGAAGTGATGCTTCTCCCCTGGCCTCAAAGTCGTAGAAGCGACACTACCTCCGCAGAAGCGGTCATGAACCTGCGGCCAAAAATTGCGCAGTGCCACACACCATAACCAGACCTGTAAATATTTACAAAAATGATCTGAAACACATCTGAAACTCACTCGAGCTCCTCGGTACCTCATCCAAATATCTCAACAAGTGCCATAACATAATATAGACTTACTCGGGGGTCTCAAATTACATCAAATAATATCAAAATTATAATTCACACCTCGATTCGGACTTAGGAGTTTCAAACTTTTCCATTTACAAAAATCGTGTCGAAACATATTTAACGAATTCAGAATGACTTCAAATTTGCGGCGCAAGTCATAAATAACATAACGGAACTATTCAAATTTCCAAAATCGATTTTCGACCCCGATTTTAATAAAGTCAAATTCGCGGTCAAACTTGGGAATCTTTAAGCTTTCAAACTTCTAATTTTCAATTAATTGCAATAACTCGAGTTAGGGACCTCCAAATTAAATTTCGGGCATACGTCCCAGTCCTTAATCACGATACAAACCTAGCGGAACTGTCAAAATACTGGTCTTAGTCCGTTTGCTCAAAATGTTGACCGAAGTCAACTCAAATAAGTTTTGAGGCTCCATTTCACATTTTAATCAATTTTTCACATAAAATCTTTCCGAAAAAATTTACGGATTGTGCATGCAAGTCGAGGAAAGCTGAATGGTTCTATTTGGGGTCTCAGAACACATAAATGAATATTAAATTTAAAGATGACATTTCGGGTCATCACAATTCATGAATACAGTAGCGCGAATACAACGAATACAGTCGCGTAGCGGTGAAATTTATGTTGAATTGATTTTGTTGAGTTAAATTAGGATTAATACATGCTAATTTATTCTCTTTACATTATTAAACAACTCGACTCTTCTGTTTTTAGGCGAATTCCTCTATTGTATTCATGAAAATAGTAGCACGAATACAACGAATACAGTCGCACATCTGGATTCCTCTATTTTTTAGGTGAATACATTAGCGCGAATATAGTCACGTAACAACTAAATAATAGCTACATGAAATAATTATGTATATGGTAATTATAGGAAGTTAATAGCCACTAAACAATAGTGATTTTTGAAAATTCCTCTATTTTAAACACATGTGGTGGAAGTAATTAGTAAAAGCCAACATTATCTTATGAATTTCAAGAAAAGATTATGAAGAAAAATAGAAGAAACAAAACCCGAGAAATGAAGGGAAAAAAACTAACCTGCAGAAGTAAGATATATTTTAGTAAAATAGTGGCGTTCCTCAAGGCATATAATAAATGATATTTTTGATAATTGTTCGCTCTATATTTAACCTAGAAATAGTTTTTATGCTTAAAGCTAATATTAGAGAAATTCGGGTCATTGACAACCAAATTTACTTCATATTTGTGGTAATACGAAAAAAAAAAAAATAATTGAAATAACAAGAAAAGGAAAGCTTATTGATGATTGTGGATTACTCCCAAAATTGCGGATTGGAATCTTAAGTAAAATAAAAGACTGATTACATATATTTTGAGATATTCAGAAAGTTGTACAAAATAAGGTATGAGACCTTATATAAGGATATACAGTTGTAAGGTTTTCATACTTAATTCTGACTTATTATTGGTATTAGTAGCCTTGATTGTTCGTTACCAAATTTACTTGTAACAGTTATGGTAATAATACATAATCAAAACAAACGTCTACTCCCTTTCCATATTTACTACCAATTCGTGAATCTTCCCTTTTTATGATTTTCATACATCTCGTGCTTATTTTCTCTTTTCCAACTATCTGATACGGTACCTTCAACACTATGGGTATGTTTATTCGTGTCTTTCTGTCTTTCTTTATCGACCCAATTATGAGTGTCGTTTGTCACCTTGTTGTTGGTCCAAATGACATGTCTTTTTTATCAATACAGATAGTCCCCAACTTTCTGAATATTTTCAACTTAATATTCAAAAAGTGGTAAGTTTATTTATGGCTCACTTCTAAGAATAATAAGCGTGTGCATAATGAAGATGTGAAACCTCCAGCAGTGAGGATAGCACTGAAGGTTAAAGTAAAAGAGGCAACAAAAGTTAAGGAAAATGAGAGGTTGAGAACATCAGGGAAAGAGTCACGTGCATGCAAAGGTTACTGTGGGTGCTATGGTTGTAGTATTTTCCGTGCTAATGAGTAAGCTGCTTTAGATGCCCTTTAAGCCTCACCAAAATAGGCAAAACACTAAGGTGCTTTTGGCATGGATTCATTTTTAGGCGATAGGCTAATTTTAATTAACTAGTTTTAGAGTGTGCGCGTTACGCGTGTATATTATACTAATAAATAATTTTTTTTATAGAAATCGCAGAAATAAATATTTTGTGTGCTTCAAAATAAAAACTAAAGGAAAAAAGTCATTGCAACAAGATTGTCCTAAAAAATTCTCAATCAAAGTCTCTTCCCTCTCCGCCTATTACATATTAGCAATTACGTGTGATAACTAAAAAAATTAATACTGAGCTTTATGTGTGAAATACACAGTATTGTAAATATATTTTAGAACTAATTTCAGAAATAAAAACAAATAATACAAAATATTGAATTTGAGAATACAAAAAAGTAGAGAAAAGAAAAGCAAGATGTTATGTAAATAAGGTCACTAACGAAAAATTGAAAACTAATTAAAATCACGCATCAAAGCAATAAAAAAAATATAATATGGCAAGTGGTTAAAAAGGAGAAAAGTAAAAATAAAGAGAAAGAAGAAGATACCTGTGTGTTGTAATGGAGATAAATGTATCCTGAAAAAAGTATTTAGTTCCCTTAGCTCTCATATACAAGAGAAAAATTGGAATAGGAAGTCCAAAAAAGATGTGTCTTTTGGGCAGTGTTATTGTGCGGGTGGGATTAACAACCCAAAATATTAGGAGTTTTTAATAAGGAAAGATTTAATAATTAATATTTTAATTAATTTAAAGTCCAAAATATTAAGAAAATAACTTAAATTACTATTTTGTTCAGTCTAAAAATTTATTTTTTAAGGTAAAATAAACGAACGATATTTTAGTAAGAGCCTTTGTGCTTTTAATACATATACTAGTTTTTCGGCACGTGCGTTACATGTGTACGTCGAGTCATATAGTACACGATTTAATTAAATAATATCAAATTAATAAAATGAAATTTTAAATAAATAATCATTCATGGAAGGATAAAGTACGTACAAGCTTTTTGAATGATCAACATGGATCTTCATCATATGATGGCTTGTATATCAAGATCAAATAATTGGATATCCCCTGAACCTACAAATATGACAAATCAAAATTTAATTAGATTTATGTGTTTGTTCCAATCTAACACCATAATTTGAAAAGCCGTTCCAGATAGATGCAAAACATTGCAAAGAGACAATTAACTTGTGGCAAACAGCATAATATGTAAATGTTGTGCAATGGTAAGACATGCTGAAACATAAACTAATCATTAATATGTTTATTAAAGTAAATGTATGAAACATAATCGATTAAGTTAGGAATTTAATATTGCACAAAAAAAAAAAAACTTTATAAGGTTAAGTAGTTGAATAATTAATTTAAAATATCTTATTTAGTGATTAATTAAAAAATATTACTTTGAGATTGTATTGACAATTAATGTCCTACTTTCTTTTTTTGACGTTACAATAATTACTACTATTAGGCATGTGTTCTAAACAAGGTTGGGGTTTCTTATCTTTTCATGCTAAAGTATTAATTTATTCTCCAAGTTTATCATTCAAATGCAATTTCATAGGTCATTTAATATCTAAAGAACTTGAATATGTCACTTGAAGCACAAATGAAGTTAACATAGTTTGACAATGCTTCTTTCTCATAGGGGAAGTATACATTTGGAAATATAAAATAATGGTAAAGAATATAATGCTAAATATTGCTCCATCTCTTTCAATTTATATGACACACTTTCATTATTAGTTCGTTCAAAAAAACAACGACGCATTTCTATATTTGAAAATAATTTAAATTTTTTATTTCACCCACTTTACCTTAATGAGAAGCTTTATAGGCACAAAAATATCATCGCCCCACAAAACTTTTGTTCCTTGAGCTTTAAGGACCACATGTTTCAAAAAAAAAATTTCCTTAAATTTTGTGTTAAGTAAAACTACATCATCTAAACTAAACGGAAGAAGTAGTAGATTATGGTTATCTTGAGAGACGCCAAATTGACAAAGGTCGTCAATTTTAAAATAATATCCAAAAATATTAACATTATTTAATCTCATAATAAAACAACTTTCAAGTATAGGCGCAAGATCCTTCCAAATAAAATATTTTAGATCATTTCCCACAATGAAACTATATTTTCACATACTCTTATACATGTAACAATAATATACGTCAACGAACGACTTTTAATTTATTAATAAAATAACGAAGTTAATTTTAATATTAAACAATTCATTCCTAAATACAATAAACATGTATTTCAAGATCATCATAAAGATATCATCTATCCTAATATTTATATCAATTGTGTTTCATCAAAAATACAAATACAGAATTTAATAAATAAATAATAAGTGAAGTTATGGAAATACCTGATTTTGTTGCTAGATTCCCTTGATTCATCCCCTAGAGTCGTAGACCAAAGCTTACATATTTCTATTTCTCTCTTGGATTTCAAATGGTACAGATCAGAATCCTAAGACCTGCACAAGAGATAGCAACTGTATTTAAGGCAAATATAAAGATCTTGCCTTGAAATCCATCTGATGCCTTCATTTGTCGCAAGCAATCATCATGACTTTTCTATCATACTCTTGAAAGTATACTAAACTATGAACTATGCAAATCTAATGTTGAAATGTTACATATTGAGAAAATGATTCAACAATATTTACAAGACTCGTGTAGTATATATAATACATGGTTGTACGTTTTTTATTTTACCCACTCAACTTTGACTCGGTTAAAACTTATACAGCTAAAGAGTTAGAGGCATATAGTTGATGGCGAAGGGATGTGTCCAATTGCAATTAGATGTGACGGTTCTTGATTTGGCGTTATATTTTTAAAGACTAGAAAATTTAGTTAATTTAGAAGGACATTTAAGTAATTTGACTTTTTAGTTATAGGGTTCCCACTTTAGTATAAATATAGATATATAAAGTATAGATTAATAGATGCTAGCATAGCGTATTTTAGTAATAATACAAAAGTACCCCAATCTTTGTTTTTAATTTGGAACCAGAGCAAAAACAAACAACTTTTCAATGCTAATCTGTAGATTGTAATGTTATCATTTTGACCCTAAACATTTTCCCCTTCATCTAAGAATCTTTAACTATTTTTTCCTCCTATATTATTTTCGTTTTCTTTTCTACAATTTCTCTCATTTATGCTTTTTAAGTTATATTCTTTAATTGACTTTTATTATTTTACATGGTGCTATTTTTTATATTTGTATTAGATATTGTTAGGTATAATCCATTGTCTGTTTAGCACAATTTGCATAGCGAATTGATATAATGATGGTTAATATATGCTCTGGATGATAAATTTGTAAAATAATTATTACTATATTAGTTTATAATTCGAAAATATCTCACTCAAACAGAATTGATTTGAAAAAATACACGTTCGCAACAAAAAAGTAGTGACAAACTTTAGAAAGATATCTATAAAGATTACGAAATCCAGAAAAGCTCTAACTTTTCTTTGGCTTCACCTCTGTAATATATTGATAGCCAAGGCCTTGATGTAGCAAGATTGTGAAAAAACAGTAAGACGGTGCAAGAGAAATTATGGCATAAATCAACAAAATCTTTGAGAAAATAAGAAGATAATCAATTGCACATATATTTAGCTACCATGTCCTCAACCCATGTAAATTATAAAGAAATATCTAATACAAATAGAATAAAATAAAATAAAACTATATTGAGATGTGTAGTATGTGCATATGATATATTATCCAACCTTCTTTACTAATCCTCGAGTGATGTCCATCAAAATCATAGGTATCACACCACGGGATAGAATACACGACATAAACCCCTTCGTGAAACCCTACTAAGTGCTCTATTCATCATAAGATTTATTCAAAGTGCTTATTGCCAAACTATAGTTACCGATCCCCTTCTTAGATCTCATATTCGGGAGAAACACCAAACAATATTGTCTACATCAAACTTTGAGAACACATAGTAAGCCTCTGATCTTTGAGAAACATAATTTACAACTATTCTTTATACTAATTTGTTAGGATTTATAGAAGTAAAATCCTATTTGATTTTAAATTCCTAATATAGTTCGTAAAGTCTATCATATAAGAGAAGTTTTAGTTGGGGAAATTTTAGTTGATCTAAAATTTTAAATAGAGAAATAATTAAATGACTATTTTGTCTAATGTGAAACTAATTTTTAAAAGATAAAAAAGGCGAACGACATTTCTCTAAGAGCCTTGTACTTTTAATATAGTGTGTGTATATATATATAGATCTGTAATAGTAGTAATTCTAGGTTTTGTAGTTTTTAGAATTTTATGTCTGGGATAGAATACAAGCTTCTCGAGTTAACTTCATTCCCTTAAAGTGAATCATGACTTGTTATTTTTCCACTTTCAGCAACACAATGACACGATAATTAACATGTATATCATAT
>MDKI01184673.1:0-33736 GCA_005239505.1 Nicotiana paniculata
TTAAAGCTCATAAAATGCGAGGGATATAATGCTTAAAATCACGAATTCTAGCCACTCATCAGGTTGGTAGAAAAGAAGCCTTGAATACTTGTTGAGTTTTCCTTAGGTAGAATATAGGTGTTGCCTCGTTAAAAACCTTGCCGGGTAAAACCCATTTGGGATAAAACCCGATCTAAGGGAAAAAGAGTGCAACACATGCTTTAAAACCCAAGGTTTTCGATTTGAAGGATGCTTCGAGATCTCCAATCGAACACTTGTAAGAAATTAGTATAAAATATAAACGAAAAAAGGAAAATATCATACCTTAGAAATAATAACGTTTGAGCAACGATATCTTCCAATTGTTTGGTAGTAGCTCGCCCCATTGTGCCAAGTTTGTAGGATCCTTTGCCTATGACTCTGAGGACACGGTAC
Source organism: Nicotiana paniculata (assembly GCA_005239505.1). Classification (NCBI taxonomy): domain Eukaryota; kingdom Viridiplantae; phylum Streptophyta; class Magnoliopsida; order Solanales; family Solanaceae; genus Nicotiana; species Nicotiana paniculata. The sequence continues at coordinate 415 of MDKI01184673.1, forward strand.
GGTCCTTCCCAATTAGGTCCTAGTTTCCCTTCGTTTAGGTTTTGAGAGTGACTTTCCTTAGAACTAAGTCCCCAACTCCGAAGTAGCGGAGGTTGGTTCTTCTGTTGTAGTACCTTTCGTTCCTTTGTTTTTGAGCGGCCATTCGAACTAATGCGGCCTCACGCCCTTCATCTAAAATCTCGAGAGAGGTGTTCATGCCTCGTTGTTTGATTCCTCGGTGGTATTTTGAAATATGACTCTCGGTTCCCCGATCTCTACTGGGATCAACGCCTCGGACCCATATACCAAAGAAAACAAGGTCTCCCTTGTGCTCGACTTCGATGTTGTTCGATATGCCCATAGTACCTCAGGCAACACTTCTCTGCATATCCCCTTCGCATCATCTAACCTCTTTTTCAAGTTTTGGATGATGGTTTTGTTTATGGACTCGCCTTGACCATTTGCACTTGGGTGATAAGGCGTTGATAGTATCCTTTTGATTTTATGGTCTTCTAGGAATTTTGTTACTTTGCTGCTGATGAACTGCTTCCCATTATCGCATGCTATCTCGGAGAGAATCCCGAATCGACATATGATGTGGTCCCATATGAAGTCGATGACTTCTTTTTCTCTTATCTTCTCGAAGGCCTACGCTTCCACCCATTTTGAGAAGTAGTCAGTCATAAATAAGATAAATCGAGTTTTACATGGCGCCGTTGGTAGGGGACCGACGATGTCCACCCCCCATTTCATGAATGGCCATGGGAATAGGACCGTATGTAGTTGTTCACCGGGTTGATGGATCATTGGTGAAAATATTTGGCATTTATCATATCTTAATGAACTCCTTGGTGTCCTTCTCCATGCTATCCCAGTAATACCCTTCTCTGATCACCTTGCGAATCAAAGAATTGGCACCAGAATGATTACCACAAGTGCCTTCGTGGATTTCTCGTAGCACATAATCAGTATCCTCTGGTCCCAAACATATTGCCAATGGTCCGTCGAAGGTCCTCCTATACAATGTCCCATTCTCGTCGAGTGAAAATCGGGTTGCTTTGGCTCGGAGGACCTTCGATACTTTTGGGTCTGTGGGGAGCTTCCCATGCTTCAAGTAGTCGATGTACTTGTTCCTCCAATCCCATGTTCGGCTTGTTGAGTTAATTTCTGCATGACCCTCTTTGATCACTGACCTTGATAGTTGTACGACAGTCCCCGGGACTATGTCATCTTCTTCAATAGACGAGCCCAAGTTTGCGAGTGCATCAGCCTCGCTATTCTGTTCTCGAGGTACATGGACCAGGGTCCACTCTTTGAAGCAGCGCAATGTTACTTGAAGCTTGTCTAAGTATCTTTGCATCCTATCTTCTCGAACCTCGAAACTTCCGTTTACTTGGTTGACTACCAAAAGGGAGTCACATTTTGCTTCGATGACCTCTGTTCCCAGGCCTTTGGCTAATTCAAGACCTGGAATCATGGCCTCATACTCGGCCTCATTGTTAGTCAATTTCGAACTTTTTATAAATTGTCTAATAATGTTGCCCGTAGGCGGTTTTAGAACTATACCGAGCCCGGACCCTTTCACATTCGAGGCACCGTCAGTGAAGAGGGTCCATACCCCCGATGATGTTCCCGTTTTTAACAAGAGTCCCTTTTATACTTCGGGAACGAGGGAAGGCATAAAATCGGCCATGAAGTCCGCCAAAATATGAGACTTGATAGCCGTTCGAGGTTGATACCTGAAATTATACCCTCCGAGTTCGATGGACCATTTAGTCAATCGACCCGATAATTCAGGCTTATGCAAAATGTTTCGAAGTGGATATGTAGATACTGCATATAGGATGACATTGAAAATATGGTTTCAACTTCCTAGATGCACTTATTAATGCTAGGGCTAATTTTTCTAATTGAGGATACCTGGTTTCAGCATCTCTAAGGGTGTGACTTACATAATAGACAGGAAATTACGTACCTTTCTCTTATCGAACCAACACTCCACTTACCTCTACCTCGGACACAGCCAAATATAAATATAGTGTTTTATCCTCCTTCGGAGTATGGAGCAAAGGTGGGCTCGAGAGATACCATTTTAATTCTTCCAAGGCTTGTTGACATTATGGAGTCCATTGGAAGTTGTTCTTCTTCTTGAGTAGGGAGAAGAAATGATGGCTCCGATCTAAAGACCTCGAAATAAATCGGCCTAATTGTTTATACGCCCGGTCAGCCGTTGCACATCTTTCACATTGTTTATCACGGTGATCTCTTCGATTGCTTTGATTTTATCAGGGTTAATCTCGATGCCTCTGTTCGACACCATGAAGCCCAAGAATCTGCCTGAGCCGACTCCAAAAGCACACTTCTCGGGGTTGAGTTTCATGTTGTACTTTCTTAAGATGTCGAACGTTACCTGAAAATGGGTCAAATGGTCCTCTGCGCGCAGGGACTTAACTAGCATGTCATCAATGTAAACTTCCATAGATTTGCCTATTTGATGTTCGAACATCTTATTAACTAGGCGTTGATATGTTGCTCCTGCATTTTTTAGCCCGAAGGGCATTACATTATAGCAATATGTACCATACTTCGTGATAAACGAAGTCTTTTCCTGGTCCCCCAGGTTCATTTGAATTTGATTGTACCCGGAGTAGGCATCGAGAAAAGTAAGGATCGTGGCCAGCCGTGGTGTCGATCAATATCGATGTTAGGCAGTGGGAAAGAATCCTTAGGGCATGCTTCGTTAAAATCTTTGTAATCTACACACATTCTAAGTTTATTTCCCCTTTTAGGGACTACCACTACGTTAGCTAGCCATTCGGGATATTTTACTTCCCTAATGGATCCTATTTTGAGAAGTTTGGTTACCTTATTTTTGATGAATGCATGCTTTACCTCAGACTGAGGTCTCCTTTTTTGCTTTACCGGTTTGAACCTGGGGTCGACACTTAGTCGATGGGTGGTTATCTCTGGTGGATCCCTGTCATATCTAAGTGGGACCAAGCGAAGCAATCAATGTTATCAATAGGAAATTGAATGAGTTTTTTCCTAAGTTAGTTAATCCTGTTCCTAGGTATACCTTTTGTTCTAGAAGATGCTCGATCAATACGGCCTGCTCGAGCTCTTCGACTGTGGAATTCGATGCATCTGATTCCTTTGGGGCAAAGAAGGCTCGAGGGGTGAGGAAATCTTCTTCTTCATCCTCGACCAACTGTTCATCCGGCTCTTGCCTCTCGGGCTCAACCGAGGGTATGGGTTGTGATTGCTATTTGGCTACCTGTTTGTCTATTGACTTCTCTGAGGTAGATGGCATAGATACCGGTGCCAAGTCATGCACTGTGAACATCTCCTTAGTTGCATGCTGCTCTCCATATAATATTTTCACGCCATCCTTTGTGGGGAACTTCATCATTTGATGAAGAGTTGACGGCACTGGCCTCATACTGTGGATCCACGGCCTTCCAAGTAGAGCATTATACCTCATGTCACCTTCGATGACATGAAACTTGGTGTTCTGTATGGTTCCGGCCATGTTGACTGGGAGGATGATTTCCCCCTTTGTTGTTTCACTTTCCATGTTGAATCCATTCAAGACTCGAAAGGTGGGTATGATTTGGTCGAGTAGACCGAGCTGCTCCACGACCCTCGACCTAATTATATTGGCCGAACTACCTGGATCCATGAGCACACGTTTAACTTGAACTATATTTGAAAGGATAGAAATTACCAGTGCATCATTATGAGGCTGATATAAGGCCTCGATGTCTTCTTAGCTGAAAGTAAGGGTATCCTCAGGTATGTAGTCCCGAGTCCTCTTTTCCCTTGTGATGGATACTTTCGTTCGTTTGAATATGGGTCCTGTGGGACGTTAACTCCTCCGATGATCAAGTGAATGATGTGTTGGGGAGCTTCTGGTTCATTCTTCCTGTTTGCATCTTTCTCTCGAAAATGGTTCTTGGCCCCGTTGCTGAGGAACTCTCGAAGATACCCTTCGTTGAACAATCATGCTACCTCCTCTTGAAGTTGTCTGCAGTCCTCGTTCCTATGACCATGAGTACCATGATACTTGCACATTAAGTTGGGGTTCCTTTGAGAAGGATCGGACTGTATGGGCTTGGGCCATCTGGTGTCCCTAATCTTTCCAATGGCTGATACGATGTCTAAGGAACCGATGTGGAAGTTGTATTCTGATAATCGGGGTGCCTCTATAGGTCCCGAGTGTCTGTCAAACCCGACCTTACTCATGAGTCCCCGGGAGCTTTGCCCTCGATCCGGTCTTTGCTCATTTCGAGGTATGTTACGCCTCGAAGTGTTCTTTCTGTCTTCGACGTATGGATGGTATCTTTCCTTGTTTGGCCTCAGCTCCCCGTCTGCATTTATTGATTCCTTTGCCAGTAGCCTTCTTGGATAAACTGAGGCCAAGGGGGATCCCAATTGGTCGTCCTCGACCCTAATTTTCAACTGGTACCTGTTGTGCACATCCGCCCAAGTTACGGAGGGATACTCGATCAAGTTTTGCTTCAACTGCCTCGAAGCTATTGATCTTCGTTTATTCAGTCCCTGGGTGAAGTATTGCATGGCCCAATCATCGGAGACGGGTGGTAACTCAATTCGCTCCATCTGGAAACAGGATACGAACTCTCTCAGCATCTCGTTCTCTCTTTGTTTGATTTTGAAAACATCGGACTTCCTTGTAGCGACTTTTATGGCACCAGCATGGGCCTTTACAAATGAGCCTGTCAACATGGCAAATGAATCTATTGAGTTCGGCGGGAGGTTATGATACCACATCATGGCCCCCTTGGGCAGTGTTTCTCCAAATTTCTTCAACAAAACGGACTCGATCTCGTCGTCTTTTAAGTCGTTCCCCTTTATGCCACAAGTGTATGTGGTAATGTGCTCATTGGGATCTGTAGTCCCGTTGTATATTGGAATTTCGGGTATCCGGAACTTCTTTGGAATGAGCTTCGGAGCCGCACTCGGTGGGAATGGTTTCTGTGCAAACTTCTTCGAATCCAGACCTTTCAAGACGGGGGGTGCTCCCGGGATCTGGTCGACCCTCGAGTTGTAGGTTTCCACTTTCTTGTCGTTGTCCTCTATCTTCTTTTCTCCTGATTCGACCCTCTTAGTGAGTTCCTCGAGCATCCTCATGATGGTGGGGTCAGTTCCTGAATAATTATTTCTTGATCTTTCTAGTGTTGGCTCAACTCGAGGAGCTGTTTCTGGTCCCGCTATGCTCGGAGTCTTTTGTTGTCTCTGTAACGGAGCGAAAGCAACTTGTTGTGCTTGTAACATCTCAAAGATTAATTGTAGACTAGCTTCTCTTTCTTCTCGAGCTTGTGTTCTTTGTACGTCAGGTTGGTCTCCTCCATGTACACTTCCTTCAATGTCAGTGCCCAAATAAACGTGCAAAGCAATATGTGAACCTACATCGACAGGGTTTGGCATTGGTGCTACTCCGGGGTTTAACGGTGGCACACCGGCCCCTGAAACTGTCGTATTGTTTTCTCGATGGAATCCAACGTTGTCGTTTCCATGTGCGTTTTCTGAGTTAGACATATTTTAACCTGAAATCAAAGAATCTTTGGACAAGAAAAAGTGTGAAGAATAACGTGTGTTATCAGAAAACTAGCACCAAAATAATCACTATTATCTTTAGCCCCACGGTGGGCGCCAAACTGTTTACCTCGAAAATGGTGTTAGCAATTATACTTGATTTGTAGTTCTAAAAATATGTGATTTGTTCCAATACTAGTTAATAATCAAGAAATGATAAGTGTAAGTAAGAAGAATGTGATAACCAAACCAGTTTTGCTAAAGGAGCGAGGGCCTCGAGCTTGATGGTCTCGAGGTCAGTTTAGTAACAATAAAGTATGAACAATAAATGAAGAATAATAAAGGTGAGGAATAGTTGAAGACCACATTAAACGAGAAAAGGCAGAGGAGAAAGTTCTATTGCTGTGAATGATCTATCTTACAAAATGATTGGGGTCCCCTTTATATAGGATGGGAAAACCCTAATATGGTACATTTATAATTATGACAAAGAATACTATTGGTACAGCTGCATAATAGCCTAGTATGGATTTTTACTATCTCTTACAAATCTTATCTGTCCTAACCACGTGTCCTTGGGAAATTTCTGCTTTTTCTTAACTATCATCAATTTTGCACCGCCTCGAGGTAGGGCGTGACAGGCCTTCGATGTGCTTTCTCGAAGTGCACATTCTGAGATCGGACTTGAACTTTATCTCGAACATGAGCTCGGCTCGGAACATAATAGAGACTTCGAAATCAGACTCCTCCAATTTCGGCCGTATATAGGTAACTTTATGAAAATTGATTTATCATCAAGATTCTTAAACAAATTATGTATACAAATGAAGCTAAACTACTTTTTATAACAAAAGAGATTAAAAGTTTAAAAAATTGCTCGACATTAAAAAAATGCATGGTATATGTTAGAGAATTACATATTTAAAGATTGATTTTTCTAATTTAGAGGAAGGTTGAGTAAACAATATGTATAATGACTATAGATATAAGTACAATTAGTTTTTCATTTTCATGAAGAATAGCAAATGAATATGATTTAATTTGTCAAGTTTCTAAAATAAAAATTTTATGTAGGAAATAAATCAAAGGTACTTTTTATAACAAAAGAAATTAAAAGGTTAAAAACATGTTCTGATTTTTTTTTCTCGGTTTGAGTCTTGTTTTTAATTTTTGCGTTAATATTTATAAATATATTTTTTACATGGTAATAAGAAAGAAATTGTAACCTAGGTGCATAGAATTCGTTCTTTCCAACATTGTATAAAAATTAAAAGAGGAATAATATAATCTTTCTTTAAACAACAAAAGCAATTATCTTAACTTAAAATGCATGGTTGTTGGTTAATAGAATATGGTTATATGGAATTGGTAAACAGAATGTGTTTACTTGGATATAGTTTCGTGGGACAATTAAATCAATGTATAATTGTTGTTTTTAAATTATTAAATATTAAAAATTCTTAAATAATTCAAATAAGGAAATATATTTAATAGTCAAAATTTATTGATTTAAAGGTCGTAAATCTTAGGGAGATATTAAATGATTATTTTGTAACTCTATTTTTAAAAGAGTAAAAAAGGCGAACGATATTTCGTCAAGGGCCTTCGTGCTTTTAATATAGTATATAGTGTATGCGCGCGCGTGTGTATATATATATAAGTAATTTTTTTTGTTGAATTTTTTCATGTTTATTTTTTAAAAAAAAAAAAGAAAACTGCCCAAAAAAACGTGGGTCAATCTTCATATTAACTAAATAGAAGTAATTTTTTAAAAAATAATTAGGTTTAATAATAATTTAAATTAGCTGCTCAAAAAATGTGGGATTCCATGTTCTAGTTAACTGCGAAGGTTTACAAAATTTTACCAACAACTTTATATGTGTTATGAAACAATAAAAGAACAAGAACAATATTGCAGAGAAAAAGAGAGAAAATTCTTATTGAATTTTGGGATGATTTACAATGGGGTAAGACCTCTCTATTTATAGGGGGAAAATGACTTAGCCACAAAGTAGAACTCTCTAAAAGATAGACATTCACTCTAAATAGAGTTCTATTTATAACACTCCCCCTTGAATGTCTATTCAACAAATAATGTGTCTCGTTAAAACCTTAACTAAAATAAAACCCAATGGAAAAAAAAAAATCTAGAAAAAGGAAAAAGAGTACACATGTTTAGAAATGTGCCTTTTGGTTGCCTCGTTAAAAAAATCTTGCAAGGAAAACCCATTGGGACAAAACCTTGTAAGGGAAAAAGAGTGCAAGCGCATTAACTCCCCCTGATGAGAGCATCAATGCACATCCTTGAGCTTTCGCATCCCAATCTTGTGTATTAGCTTCTTGAAAGTTGATGTTGGTAGAGATTTTGTGAACAAATCAGCCATATTATCACTTGAACGAATATGTTGCACATTGATATCACCATTCTTTTGAAGATCATGTGTGAAAAATAACTTTGGTGAAATATGTTTTGTCCTATCTCCTTTTATGAATCCTCCCTTCAATTGTGCTATGCATGCTGCATTGTCTTCATACAAAATCGTGGGTAGTTTGTCACACTTCAAACCACATTTGTCTCGAATAAGATGTATTATAGACCTCAACCACACGCATTCTCGACTTGCTTCATGAATAGCAATTATCTCTGCATGATTAGATGAAGTAGCCACGATCGATTGCTTAGTCGATCGCCAAGATATGGCAGTGCCTCCACAGGTAAACACATAACCTGTTTGAGATCGGGCCTTGTGTGGATCAGATAAATACCCAGCATCGACATAATCAACAAGATCAGGACTGCATTTATTGCCTTAAAATAAGCACATATCGGTAGTTCCTTTTAGATACCGTAATATGTGTTTGATTCCATTCCAATGTCTCCTTGTAGGAGCAGAGCTATATCTTGCTAAGACATTAACTGAAAAAGTTATGTCAGGCCTTGTAGTGTTGGCAAGATACATTAGTGCACCAATTGCACTAAGATATGGTACTTCAGGATCAAGTAGCTCTTCATTCTCTTCTCGAGGTCAGAATGGATCCTTATTCACATCAAGTGATCGAACAACCATCGGAGTACTTAATGGATATGCTATCCATATAAAACCGTGTCAGTACCTTTTCTATGTAGGTAGATTGATGAACAAAAATTCCGTTCGCCAAGTGTTCGATTTGCAAACCAAGACATAATTTTATCTTTCCGAGATCTTTCATTTCGAATTCTTTCTCTAAATAATCAATTGTCTTTTGGAGTTCTATAGGAGTTCCAATAAGGTTTATGTCATCAATATATACAGCAAGTACAACAAATTCCGATGTTATTTTGTTTATAAAAACACATGGACAAATGACATCATTTATATAACCTTCTTTTAATAAGTATTCACTAAGACGATTATACCACATACGTCCTGATTGCTTTAGACCATACAAAGATTTTTTCAATTTGATTGAAAATATTTTCCGGGACTTTGAATTATGTGTGTTAGGCATTTTAAATCCCTCGGAAATTTTCATTTATATCTCATTATCAAGTGAGACATAAAGGTAGGCGGTAACCACATCCATTAAATGTATGTAAAGATTTTCATGGACACCAAAATTAATGAGATAACGGAACGTTATAGCATCCATAACGGGTGAATATATCTCTTCATAATTGACACCAGGCCTTTGTGAAAATCCTTGTGCAACAAGGCATGCCTTATATCTTTGTACCTCATTTTTCTCATTCTTCTTGCGTACAAAGACCCATTTATAGCCAACAGACTTAACACCATTAGGTGTTTGGACTATAGGCCCAAAAACTTCACGTTTCGCAAGTGAATTCAACTCTGATTGGATTGCTTCTTGCCATTTTAGCCAATCATGTCTTTGTCGACATTCTCCAACAGATTTAAGTTCAATATCCTCACTATCTTGCATAATGCTAGATGCAACATTATATGCAAAGACATAATCCACCAGTATATCCACTCGATTCAAATTTATCTCAATATCGATTGGATTTATTGATAGTTCCTTATTATCTTGAGTCTCGGGCTCAATGGTTTCTTCGTGAATCTCAGAACTAATTAAATTGTGGATTTCTTCACGAGACTCTTTCGTAGTGTCATTTTGATCATTTATTTTCCTTTTTCTAGGATTTCGATCCTTAGAACCCAATGGTCTTTCACGTTTTAGGCGTGCTTGTGACTCATTAGCTATGACACAAGAAGATTGTCCAATAGGGACATCAATATGGATTGGAACGTTCTATGCAGGGATATGTGATTTGTTATCCTTTTCAAATCCGTAAATGCGTCTGGCATTTGATTTGTTATTCTTTGCAAATGGATAATATTTTGCACCTTTTTTACACAAATAGAGGTACGTGGATCAAGATGAGACAATGATGGATCTTTCCACAAAATTTCCCGTTTGGTTTCACCATTTTCTCCCCCTAATTTTGGGAAAAGTATCTCATCAAATCGACAATCTGCAAATCGAGCAGTGAACAAATCTCCCGTTAATGTTTCGAGGTAACAAATAATGGAGGGTGATTCAACCCAAAATATATTCCTAACCTTCTTTGGGGACCCATTTTGGTGTGATATGGCGGTGCTACAGTCACATATACTGCGCATCCAAAAATTCTTAAATGGGATATATTAGGTTCATGACCCAAAACTAATTGCAACGGGGAATATTTAGATAATTTGTCGGTCTGAGACGAACTAGCATTGTTGCATGCAAAATGGAGTGACCCCAAACAGAAGCAGGTAGCCTCGTTTTCATGAGTAACGGTCTTGCTATCAATTGCAGACGTTTAATTAAAGACTCTGCAAGGCCATTTTGAGTTTGAACATGAGCTACATGATGTTCCACTTTTATCCCAATCGATAAGCAATAATCACTAAATTCTTGGGATGAAAACTCAGCAGCATTATCAAGTATAATAGACTTAATTAGATTATCGGGGAATTGCGCCCGTAATCGAATTATTTGTGCCATTAATTTTGCAAACACGAGATTGCGAGATGACAATAGGCACACATGAGACCATATAGAGGATGCATCTATTAAGACCATAAAATATCTAAACGACCCACTAGGGGAGTGAATAGGTCCACCAATGTCCCCTTGTATACGTTCCAAAAAAAAAAGCAGGGGACTCAATCCCAACCTTTATTGGTTATGGTCTTATAATTAACTTGCCTTGATAACAAGAAGTGCAAGAAAATTCATTATTTAAAAGAATCTTTAAATTCTTTAATGGATGCCCATTTGAGTTTTCTATAATTCGTCTCATCATAATTGATCCAGGGTGTCCCAATCGATCATGCCAAAGTACAAAAGTATTGGAATCAGTAACCTTATGGTTTACAATAGAATGTGCTTCAATTGCACTAATTCTTGTCCAATACAGGCCACAAGATAAAGATGGAAACTTCTCAATAACCATCTTTTGGCCAGAGACATTCTTGGTAAGGATGAGATATTCAAGATTATTTTCATCAATTGTCTCAATATGATATCCATTTCGGCGGATATCTTTAAAACTCAACAAGTTCCTCTTGGACTTGGAAGAGAACATATCATTCTCTATGATAAGTATTGTTCCCTTAGGCAGAGTTATAGTAGCTTTTCCAGAGCCTTCAATTAATTTACTATTACCAGAAATTGTGGTAACATCTGCCTTACACATACTTAAATAAGAGAAATATTTCTTCTCTTTGAATATTGTATGTGTCGTACATGAATCAACTAAGCAAATATTTTACAATTGAATGTTGATCCAAGTTTGTTTTGTGAGATATCCATATTTTCTTCCCATGGTTTGACATACAAAAGAAATATACAAATTAATATTAGTATTTTCATAGAAAAAAAAATAATTCTTTTACATAATATCAACTGTATTTTTATTTTAGTACGTCCACGTTGTTATGGAAAAATTGTACATGGCTATAAAAGTAGTTTTCCAACTTATGATTTATACATGGATACCCAGTGAATGATTTTGTCAAATACGACGATCAAGAGAACAATGTGATATGTTTTAAAGTGGTAGATAATTTATTTAGATTGCCTGATAGTATAATGACACTATATAGTAGCATATTAGTTATATTAGGTAATATATTAAAACCATTAGGTGCTGACGAAATAACAGATGATTCTAGAATTACATTCTGCTAAAATGAACTAACTTTATTTATAAAATAAATAATACTAATTGATACTAATGACTACTCATGTAAAGAACTGTGATTACATGATGTTTATTCATTAACTACTACGAATAGGCAAAAATAAAGATTAAACTACTCAATCATCTTTAACCACGGATCCATCACCGATCAAGTGGTCTATTTTTCCATTAGAGCGCTCAAAGAAGTCTTCCACATCTAAGTGGGTGATGTCAAATTCATTGTCATAGACAAATAGCTTCAGGGCCTTTATTCTTTAGAGATGCTTGATAAAGCTCAATCAAATGTCTTGGTACACGACAAATTTTTGCCCAATGGCCTTTTCCACCGCAACGATAACATTCAGTCTCTGAACCATTTTCCTTTGGCTTCTCATATTTCTCTTTCCACTTTTGGTGGTTATTTTTCTTTGGGGGGTGATTAACACCATGAAAATTTCTTCCTTGTCCACGACCACGGCCACGACCAAGACCATTAATAGGGCCACAACCTTTCTCACGTTTGGCATAATGGGAATACACTTCAGGCAATGGTGTAGACCCAGTGGGTCGATTTTCGTGATTTCTCATGAGCAAGTCATTATTTCGCTCAGCCACAAGGAGAAGAGAAATCAACTCTGAGTACTTCTTGAAACCTTTCTCTCGGTATTGCTGTTGCAAGACCATATTGGAAGCATGAAACGTTGTAAACGTTTTTTCAAGCATATCATAATCAGTGATAGTATCTCCACAGAGTTTCAATTTAGAAGTAATTCTGAACATCGCAGAATTATATTCGGAAACAGACTTAAAGTCTTGGAGCCTCAGATGAGCCCAATCATATCGTGCTTGTGGAAGAGTGACCAACTTTAAGTTGTCATATCTTTCCTTTAAGCCATTCCACAAAACAAATGGATCTTTGACTGTGAGATATTCTATTTTTAACCCTTCATCAAGGTGATGGCGCACGAAAATCAAGGCCTTAGCACAGTCTTGAGTAGATGCTTTATTTGTATCTTTAATGGCGTCTCCAAGACCCATTGCATCTAAATGGATTTCAGCATCCAACACCCATGTCATATAGTTCTTGCCCGAAATTTCAAGGGCAACGAACTTTCTTTTCATAATGTCAGTCATAATTAAAAGAAAATGAGAGGAGAAAAGTTATACCTTAATCTTCTCAAAGAGCTTCTTGAGACGGTAGAGTCTCGTGCTGATAACGTGTTATGAAACAAAACAATAAAAGAATAAGAACAATATTGCAGAGAAAGAGAGAGAAAATTCTTATTGAATTTTGGAATAATTTACAATGGAGTAAGACCTCTCTATTTATAGGGAAAAAATGACTTAGCCACAAAGTAGACATTCTAAAAGATAGGCATTCACTCTAAATAGAGTTATATTTATAACAATATGTTAATTTTTTTAAATTTTCAGGTTTAATAAATAACTTAAATTAACTGCCAAAAAAACGTGCTTTGAGTGTGATATTTTAACATGAAAATGTGGGACCCATGATGTTGAATAACTGAATTGGTTAGTTATTTAAATTTTGTATTTTTTTCTTTTTAATTTTTTTTTTGAATCTCCAAATTTATTGGAGTTTTGTCCTAAAACATGACACGTGTTGATATTACATTTTGAAACTTGGCATAATATTGTAGATTTGCTTCTCCTTTTATATATTAACTAATATTAGTACCTGCACGATGCACGGTCAAATATCAAATTATGATTTGAGATATTTGAATTTTATACAAATTACATTAAAATTTAAACCTTCCAGATGAAAATTACATATAATTATTAGATTATCACTTAAGAAGCAGGACATAAAACTATTTCTCATATTACGTACTTGATATCATGTTTTATTTTTTTATATTTGTAAGAACCCAAGCCCTTGATCTTAGTACTAGCAATTTATTCTGAGGCCAATATTAAAGACTATTAAACATATCACATTGTAATATGTCTTGATTGTGCATATTATTTTAACAAAATTCTTACAACCACTTATGTTTTATCTCAAAGTCAAATAAGTCTTATCTTTCTATATTTTCACCAAAAAAAATAATCTTAATCTTTGCTTACAGTTGCTTCATCATTTATTACTTAATAGTTATATCTTTCATGTTGTCTTTTATTAGCTTACCAATTGACTAAATATCTTGCTTATAACCCTTTTGATAATCATATATAATTATAATTTTCTTATTCCTAACATTTAATATATTTTATACTTTTATCCTCTTACTCAGAGCTCTTTCAACATTTAAATTTATCAATAATATTTTTTAGTATTATTTAGTTATTTATATACTTATCCTTCAATTAATTCAAAGTATATATGTTCTCACCCTTTATTTTTCTCTTTATATATTTTTACCCCTATTATGAAATTTCAATTAGGTTTTTATATTAATATTTTATAATATAATCAAAATATGTAATATCACGTTTTATTTTAAGCTATAACTTTAAATTAGTCTAAAATATTAATACATAAGTTTTTTAATTATTATTTTAAATTTGTTTTTTTTTCTTATAATTATTTTTATATCACGTGCACTTAAATTTTCTATCTCTTTTAGTTACAAATTTAACTTTTATTTTCGTTACTAAATTACCTACATGAGCCATTTATTTTGTATTCATAAAATTTTAATTTGTTATCCAATTATTATTTTTATTTATCTAGTAAAACTTTAATTTTGTGGTCCTATCCATTGTTTGAGCATTTTTACCATAATATTAGTATAATCTCAAGTTCAAATCATCTTTTTCTTTTATTTCTAAAATTAAATGTTTTTGAATTTTTAATTATTGCTATTACGTTACTTAATAATAAGAGGGAGGTATTTTCAATGAGAAGAATATCAGAGAGCCAGGGGTGGAACCAGACTCACACGGGAGGCCCCGCACCGAGTGATTCTCCCCCAAAAAGCTTTACATGTGATGTTCCAGCAAAAGCGATTCTCGTAGTAGCGGCGAGCGAAATGGAAGGCAATCTCCTACTAGATCCTATCTTTCCTGATATTCCTACTGGATTTGAGCAACTCGAGTATGAACACTGTATCGATATGCTCCTCACTTAGCCCCGCTCTTTGGTTATAGTATTTCATGTTTTCATATGTCTGTTCATTAACTTTCCTCTTTATTTAATATCATTATCCATTTATATCCTTTCATATAATATATATCAATGTATGATTTTTAATGATGATATAAATATTTATATTATTTTAAATTAATGATCTAAATTATTAAATTGTTTAAATTTATTAACAATATTTTTTAGTGTTATATGGTAAATTTTCTAATATTATGATTTAGTTATATATTATTAATTAATTAATTAAGAAATAAGTTATATGTGGCCTTTTCCGGTTATGTCATATGGCTGAATTAGTTATTAATTAATACTTAATTAGTTAATATATTACATGTGGCTAATTTTAGGGATGTCACTTGGCTTAAGGAGAGGACTTTTTCCTCTCCTTTTAATAATATATAGATATAGATGTAATTTTAGTTTTATACTTTCAAATAATTCAAAAATCCAACTTGAAACTACTCTCCAATTTGTATGGATATTTATTTAATTTTCGTTTTATTATTATAAATATTCTATTATTTTATTAATATTTAAATTAAAAAACAATAACTAATAACTAATTATTAACTATTTATGTCATGTGGCTTTTTTCTAGGTTGTCACTTGGCTTAAGGAGAGTGTTTTTTCTACTCATTTTAATAATATATAGATATTATCCAATTTTTAATATTATTGCATTGTTAATAGAAACTTTTATTAGCATATTACTTTATTTCAATTTTTGTATGCTACTTTCTTTTTATAATATAATAGAAGATACATATTTTCTTACTTTTTTTATTCTATTATTCTCAATAATATTTTCTGAATAAATAAACTTTTTATTTTTAAAAATAAAAATAAAAATTATTAAAAAACAAAGAAATTTAAAGTGGTAGTTTTTAATTTTATGTAATTTTAGTTTTTTATTTTCAAATAATTTAAAACTCCAACTTCATACTACTCCCAATTTGTATGGATATATTTTTTGTCGTTTTGTTATTATAAAAGTTTTTATTTTTTTATTTTATAGATATTTAAATTCAAAAACAATAACTAATAACTAATTATTAACTACTTATGCCATGTGGCTTTTTTCTAGGATGACAGTTGGCTTAAGGAAAGGACTTTTTCATTTTCTTTTAATAATATATAGATAGATTTCTAAGTTCCCCAGAGATTGTGTCAGTTACCATTTTTAGGGTCTGTGAAAAATTCCGTAGATAATTACCGACAGATTTCGTGGAAAATATTTACCTATGAGGTGTTGTTCCTATGTGAATGTCGTGAAAAATACATTCTTCCACAGCATCTCACGAAAATATTCATGAAATTTAAAAAAATTTAATAGTGAGATCATAATTCTCCATTTACACAGGTAGACACTATAAATTAACCAATTTATGATGAAGCACACATACGATCCACAGGAATTTTCAAGTTATATTTTTAGTTTCTTAAAGACTAGTTTTGTTAGGTAATTTCTTAAAGATTTATCAAAAGTCAGCTAGTTCATTGGAAAATGATCAAGAAGATTGGACAAGTACAGGAGTATTTTATACTTTTATCTATACTACATCCCTTCACTTTTACAAAGATAAGGGACAAAATACTCCTATAACCAAACTTAAAGGACTTATCTAGTAAGTATCAATGACTTATACTTTGAAATAAGGAGAAAACCACGAGGGATTATGAAATCTTTATACAAGAAACTTAAGATTTCATTCAAATAAGAAGTCTGAAAACATAATGATTTAGATAAAATAAATCACCATTCACACAAATTGTAGCTACCAATAAGGTAAATAGGACCAAATAAGAGCACGAAACTTAAATAGTATGTGATTCAAATAAAGTTACTTAAATCGAGTAAAAAAAACTCAGTTACTAAGAATAACATCATAAAATAAGGGTTGGTTGGGGTATTACTGTAGTCACAGCACAGCATTCAACTTGCGAATCAGTTTCTGATAATAGGCCACAACTAGGTGAGCTTACTGACTATTCATGCAGATTTAAGCTATTTAGCTACCAAAATCTTTTCCTTATGCAATGCCAGTTGACATATAACAAAGGAAACACTCTACAGCTCAAACAAACATTACCATTTCGCAAAATTTTCAAATAATAGTCAAGATACTTCATGCTCCAATTATTTTTTAGATAAAGCATTTCATTGATAAGCATCTAGAGGATGCAGAGCAAAACACAAGATTAGCTCCAATACACATTCATTGAGTTCTTAAATAAGGCTCGTGGAGCTAACAAAATCAATATGCTCTATGCTATTTACATTATGCAGATTGCACCAGCATAAAAGCTTAGTCAAACACCTAGGTTTGAGGAGTGATCACGAGTTAGAACTCCATCAAAGCGTCTGTACTTCCTTTCTGTCGAACACCAAAATATACAGGCTGGAATGATTAACCAGATTTCCTACAAGAGCTTCCTTACTCTCCAAAGACCCCGGATTGCATAGGCATCTCTAATGTTGTAGGGCAGCATCCAGTGAAACCAAAAAATGCTTAAGAGCCTGCTCCACATCTCTCTAGCTACTTTACAGTGGAGTACAAGGTAAGCAATATCTTCTGCATCTTTTTGACACATGTAGCACATGCTGCGCGGATAAAATCCTCTTCTATTTAGGTTGCCGTGCGTCAAGCATCCTCCAAGAATTGCTGTCCAACCAAAAGCAAGCAACAGTGGATTGACTGGTATCTTAATCTTCCACATCGACTTCTATGGCCAAACATCCACTGTTCTGTCAGTTTTGTAAGCATTGATATGGCCAGTTTTTACAGAGTATTGTCCATGAGTCAACTCCCCCCAGATTAATTGATCTTTTGCATCTGGTTCCACCTTGACACTTTCCAGCCTTGATTCTTCAAGCTCCAATTGTCTAAAACCAAATAGAACCCAATTGAAATTTAATTTATGCAAATGCGTTTCTTGGAACAAAACCATGCTAATGAGAACACCATTAAACAAACTCTCTCAAGTTGTTTACAAGAATAGAGTTTTTCTTACACTACAACAGCAAGTGCATGAGCATCCTATAAAGTCTTTGAACTAATCCTGTATCTAATGCCTTCTTTTGGTACTTGACGCCTTACCTCATTTTCGTTCTTTTAAACTCATCGAGAAAAATCTGTATCT
Source organism: Nicotiana paniculata (assembly GCA_005239505.1). NCBI lineage: Eukaryota > Viridiplantae > Streptophyta > Magnoliopsida > Solanales > Solanaceae > Nicotiana > Nicotiana paniculata. The sequence continues at coordinate 18,369 of MDKI01184673.1, forward strand.
GATGTCAACTTTTTACAGGTTAAACTTGACACAAATTTTCATTTAGACCCCTCAACTAAGGGTGTGACCTATTGAACACTTAAGCTATATTCAAACTGTACCTATTAAACACTTAAGTACCTGACTCTCAGCAACATGTGTTAAATAGGTACATATTTGTCATACATTAAGTGTTCAATAGGTTGCACCCTTAGTTGAGGTGGCTAGATGAAAATGGTCATAGGGCACGCCCTTATTTGAGGTGCCTAAATGAAAATGTTCGCATATGTATTCAGCCGAAGAATTAGTAGCTTTTGCCTCACCTCATTTTCGTTCTTCTAAACTCATAATGAAGTTTTTTGTTTCAACCTTTCAGCCTTCACCATCTATATGGAAAACATTGTTTATCCTCAACATTTCAAATTCAATAAATCCATTTCCAGTCTTTATACTCAATTTTCATGCATATTCCCATTAAGACCTAAAATATACACTGCAAAAAATAAGAAATAGAAAATACATTGACGTTAAAAGCTATTCACTATTCGCCTATTTAATCCAGTAACATTTACAATCTCTCACAAGTTCCCAAATGTCAATTTCTTTAAGGACAAATTACTCTTAACGAAGCTCAAAGAGATTAATTAATTAACTTTCCATTTATGAACACTTCCCTTCTCTTTATTGACAAGAGTGTAATGTCAATAGCCCGTCAGTGAAAGCGGAATTAGACGCAATTCACCAGAATTAAGGCTATTAAACACCATTAATATTGCTGTTGGTGACATACTGACCATTCACACATAGCAAAATCGGCCCTTATTAAGGGCCGATTGTGTATGACTGGCTAATTGGTCACCTTTTTTTTTTAATTACATTTGCATAAATATATCTTAATAAAAGCTCACCAAAATATGTGAAGGGACAGGACAGTTTAGTGCCGAAATAGCAACAAATTCTGAGGTATAAGCGGCATTTTCTTCAAATTCCGTTGCCTTTTGGAGCTGGAGACCAGAAGAGAGTGAGACACAGCGAGGTTCATAAAAGGCGGTGTTCAGCTAGGGCTTTTATGGGATGTATATATAGTGTTATGATGAAGAACAAAAATGGCTGCTAGGGTTTTGAATTTTTGGTCGGGTCGGACTGCTTGGATAGGCTAAAACCCGATTCGACTGGCCGAGCAATGACAGAGGACCGTAACAGAGAATGGCTTTTCTTTGGGCTTTTGCATCCGTACCCATTTTTTGTGTCACGTTTTAATTTATACCCGTTTTGTAAAAAAAATTGCATTCATACCCGCTTTTGCGCATAACTTCAGCAAGCGGGGCTAAAGTAACAAAGGCAATCACGCAAAACTTCAGCATTCTAGTAGACGGGCATGAAGTAGCTTGCGAACTTCAGCTCTAGTAAATAGATCTTTGTAAATGGGAAACTTCAGCATACGGAGCTGAAGTTCCCCTAGTTATACTGGAGAACTTCAGCTCTAGAGCTGAAATTTTTGTCTTTTGTAAATGGGGAACTTCAGCTCTAGAGCTGAAGTCTTTTCTTTGTAACTGAGGAACTTCAACTCCGTATGCTGAAGTTTTGTCTTTACAACTGACGAACTTCAGCTTAACTGGTGAACTTCAACTCAGCGAGTGAAAAGGGAGCTGAAGTTATTTAAAAAATGGGTACAAATTAAAAAATTTTAAAAAAGCGGTTATAGGTTAAATGGGAGCGACCAAATAGGGTGCCCCGCACAATTTTTACTTTTCTTTGCATTGTTTGGGTTTTTCGAGATAAATGAGGAGGGTGAGCCCGTTTGTACGTAAAAAGTTATTTGCATTTTTTCAAAACAATTTCACTTTTTAAAATCAGCATTTGTTCATAAAATTTTCAATTTTCACTTTGAGATATCAAATTTGAAAAACTCCAAAAAAAAATTCATAATTTTCACTCAAATCACTCACAAAATTTTAAAAACAACCCAATCTGAAATTTATGTCCAAACATAACTCTAAATTTCAAATACCATTTTCACTTGAAAATCTTTTTCACTATTTTTGGAATTTTACAATTCTTATGTCCAAACGCCTATTAAATATTCTACTTGGAAAAGAGAGGGGAAAAAACAATATTGAGCCCCTTATATGCTCAAATTTAATTTAAACACTAGTAATTTGTTAGGTCAATATAAGATATCCGTAAGCGATATTTTAAAATAATAATGTCTATCATGTCACAAGCTAAGTTAGAGTATACAAATTGCGACAAATTTAAGAGGCTAACCCACATATTTTACTTTTTGTATATGAAATAAATAAAACTGTGAAGAAAATAAATTTTGAAGGTTAATTTGGATAGTTATTTTTCAAAATGTACCAAAAAGTGCACGCGAAACTAGTGTTAGAACATGTGTGATGTGCAGTTAATTTAGCAGAAAACTATTATATATATATATATATATATATAAAAAATGATAAGACTACTTTTTTTTTAAATGAGAAATTTTTTGAATAATAATTCATATGATCATGCTATATGGATAAGATCGTGTAACCAAAAATGTTATAAGAGAAAACTAAAGACAAACATATAAACAATAAATTAAAGAAATAAATAAAATATATAAAGTATAATTTAACTTATTATGTAGTAATTTAATAAAAATTAAAATTTCATATTAAATACAAACGTTAAGAACTTCTCTTGTAACCTTTGCACTAATTGAACACCTTTGAACTTCTCATGCATGAACTCATGAGGTTATGAGTAACATTTATTTGCAAAATAATTTTGGAATTCGTGCAAATAAGCCTGAGGGTTGACTTTATTGATTTTTTAAGTGAGGTTGAAAATTGTTATAAATTGATTAATTATGAGTATTAGAATATATTTTTATTGGTTTGCACATAGTTTGACTAGTTTCGGATCGATGTGCATCGGTTTGTGCATTGTTTGACGTTGTTTGACTTTTAAGATTTAGCAAACTATACTTTTTAAAATTATTTTTGAATATAAAACTTTATAGTTTGAAATCGCCTTCAAATAGCGTGGATACATGAAAACCTTTTTATTTTATTTTTTAAATTGTGTTATAATAGTATGGATAAATATGAAAATCTTGTAGATATTTATCGATACTTCTTTTTGTTACTTTATTATTTAAAACTTAAATTTACTTTTTTTGTGAAAACTTTTAGTTAAATAAAATAAAAAATGAATAATTTTGATCAAATGAGGAAAAAACGTTTGAAATGAGTATTTACATGGAGTAACTCCCTCCAGAAGTAGTCTTTCAACAATGCATTTAAACTTTTAAAGGAATATTGTGGTTAATGGGATGAAGGGTCCACGTGTATCAAAGAGGACACAATTTGCATTTAATGAATGGAAACAATGCAAGATTTCTTTTCTAAAATGACATATATGCCCTTTGTCGACCATCTTTTCTTTTCTATATAATATATATAATAAAAAATATTGTTCGTGTTAACTTTCATCAAGTAGCCGATAGTTTCCACTGTTGAAACTATTGTGAAACCAATTTGAATGTATTCAAGAATAGTTTACAAATAGATTGGTAAACTTCTTGTTCTATAAAATTTGTTAATATAGATGATACTTGTAGCTTTAATGTATTCTCTTGTAAAATATTCAAATAGGAAACTAATACCGTTGAAATGAAATTTTTAATTTGATGTTTATTTTTTATATGGATGTTAAAAAATTTGTATTATAGCACGTGTTCTTTTTATGTTACTTGGAGCAATTTAAACAGATTATAATTTATAGTTTAATTTTAAGTAAATTATTTTTTTTCGATAAAACTATCAATTCATTTATCAGAAAATTGATCTTTACATAGTAGGACACTGTTGACCAGTTTCTTTTTCTCTATTGAACTACTCTTAACTCCACCACCTTCAAGGTGTATCTACTATATAACTATACTGCTATATGTATCACAACATATACACTTTACTCTAATATCATAAAGATAAACAGAAAATACAAGTATAAGACTGGCTAAGGGTATTTGTTCAATGCTCCTATGTGATTCTGCCAATTACTATGTAGATGGCCTTTGATGTGTATATAAGTTGTTATCTCTCGACATATCTGCTCTGATGAAGTGCTCCCATCTTGAAATCTGAGCATGTTTCTGTCTCTCCATAAGTTGTATATCAGCATGCCAAACACAGCTACAATGATGTTGCCAATTCCTTTCTTCTTCCTAGCATAGGCAGCCACCCAATTAACTCCTCCTTCCAAGGTTGAATCTTCCTTTGAACTCCCAACCAATTTAGTAGTCTCAGCCATATAGTATTGGTATAGGAGCATCCAAAAAATAGGTGTTCAAATAGTTTATCCTCGTGACCACATAAAACACACAATTGAGGTACTTGTATGCCCATATTCTGCAGTCTATCAACTGTCGGTAATCTCCCTTGTATGGCCAGCCATAAATTGAACTTGTGTCTAGGATGTATATGAGGATGCAGAATCAAGCTTTTCCAGTAGACCTTCTGATCCTGGGGAGTTTGCAATTTGTATAGTTTCTTAATACTGAATCTACCACTTGTGTTCTGTAATGTTACCAGTCTTTCATGTAGAGTACCTTGCAAGGTTGGTACCTCCAGTATTAACTTCCTAAGCTCAATGATCTTCCTTACAACCCAAGATGCATTCTTAGGTATAGGCATGGTTTCAATACTCCTGTTCTTTATATAGTAGGAATGAACCCATCTTATCCATAGACAATCTTTCTTCTTAGTGATTACCCACATGTGTTTTACTATTGCAGCTCTATTCCAATTTTAGAGATTTATCACATTTAGGCCTCCGAGTGTTTGTGGTAAACAAATTTTGTCCCAAGCTACCAAAGCTCTTTTAGATATACCAGTCTGACCTGTCCACAAATAAGTTCTACATATAGCTTCTATCATTTTTCTAATCTTCTTTGGCAGTAAAAAAACTTGAGCCCAGTAAGATTGCATCCCAAAGATCACTGACTTAATGAGCTGTAATCTTCCAAAATATGATAGTATCTTCGAAGTCCAACAATCGATCCTTGCAGTTATCCTTTCAACCAGTGGCCAACATTGTTGGTTAGTTAGTTTTTTTTGAAGCTAATGGCACCCTTAGATACTTGAAAGTCAGACTACCTTCAGTATATCTCAATTCCTTCAAGATAAGTTCTTTCATCCTCTCATTTATACCTGCAAGGTAGATTGAACTCTTATCTGGATTAGCTTGAAGGCCTTAAGCTCTTGAGAATTTCATAAATGCATCCTGAAGCAATCTGATTGATTTCAAATCAGCTCTGCAAAACATCAACAGGTCATCAGCAAAGCATACATGAACCACTCCTACTCTTTTGCATCTTGGATGAAAATGAAAATCCTTATGCAAAGCAAGTTGACTGAATTCCCTTTGCAAATATTCCATGGCAATCACAAATAAGTAAGGAGACATAGGGTCCCCATTTCTTATCCCCCTTTTACCTCCACATGACTTTGTGAGCCCTCCATTTAGAGTTAAGGAATAAGACACATTTTTAAGCACTCTATTATCCATTCACTAAATCTGTGTGGAAATACCAGGTCCATCATCATCCTCTTCAAAAGGAACCAATCCAAGGTATCATATGCCTTCCTAAGATCAACTTTGAGAATACACCTTGCAAATATTCCTTTTCTGGTATAACCTTTGAACAGTTCATGAGTGAAGAGAATATTATCAGTAATATTTCTTCCTTCAGTAAAAGTTGATTGAGAATCTCCTACCAGATAGTTCATTACTGTCTTTAATCTGCCTGAGATGACCTTTGTGATGATTTTATAGATAGTTGTATAGCATGCAAATGGCCTAAAATCCTTAACCTGTGTAGGGTTAGTAACTTTAGGTATTAGAGTAATAGCAGTGATATTGATAGCCTTTGGTAACTTTCCTGTGTTGAAGAAATACATAACATCAGCAATCACATCCTCTTTGATAACCTCCCATTGTTGAGTGAAAAACTCTACTGGAAATCCATCTACACTAGGTGCTTTATCAGCTGGCATGCTCTGGATAGCTCCCATTATTTCTTCCACGGTGACTGATCTGATCAGCTCCAGTTGTTGTTGCCTTGTTAGACAAGGTCCTTTTTTTATCACCTTAATATTTGGACAGGGGTGCACTGATGATGACTCCCACATCAGTTTCCTAAAGAAGTCCAGAAATTGATTCTCCACCTGTTTAGGATCTGTAACTTTGATACCTGCATCATTATGAATAGAAACAATAGTGTTAGTAGTTGTGTGCATCGTTCATTGAGCATGGAAGTACTTTGTGTTTGCATCCCCATGCTGGATCCAAGTGGCTCTAGATTTCTGCCTCAACACCTGTTCCTCTACAGCACTCCACTTCTCCACTTCCAACAGAACTTCCCTCTCTTGTTCTGTATATTCTTGCCTTAGAGGTTGTAGGGATAATTGGTGCTGAACCAACTTTAATTTTTGCTTTGCTTGATCCATTTTATGTTGGTAGGGTGCCATATAGGTTTTCAAGCCTTTTAATGCCTCTTTAAGTCTTTTGAGTTTATACCATGTCCTGGATTGCCCTATACCTCCATCATTCTGTACCCATGCTTCTTTCACTATTCTAGTAAATTTAGGATGGCGAAGGACTGTATGGTACAGTCTAAATGGTCTGGGATGCAAGTGTTGTTGTACCAAATAAAACTGGCAATTCATTACTATAGGAGAGTGATCAGAAACACCAGGATTCAAAAATTCTGCCTCAATGTGACCATTGTTCAACAGCCAGTTGAAATTCCCAAATGCCCAGTCTATTTTACTATACACCCATGCATTTTCATCTCTTTTATTACACCAAGTATAGTACCATAGTGCTTTTCAAGGGAGTGAATTGCATTCTATCTTGGAATTCCTTAAAGCCTTGTACCTCTGTCTGTGTTATAGGGGCTGCAATTCTGTCATCTGCTTGCAAGACATTATTGAAGTCTCCACTAATCAGCCAATCATTTTTAATATTTGTACCTATTACAATAAGCTTCTCCCATAACTTCTTCCTTAGGATCAATTCGTTATGTGCATATACCACATTGAAAAACCATTTCTTCTGGCTATTTGGTTCTTCCACTTCACAGTGAATAAATTGTGCATCTATCACCAGTATTTGAATTTGAACATGAGACTTCCACAATAGCCAAATTCGACCATTATATGCATGGTCATAGTTGTACTGAACTTTCCAATCCTTTACTATCCTCTGGTTTATTCTCCTAACTTTATTCTCTTTCACCCTTATCTCAACTAGTCCCATTACCTCTACTTTGTACTTTTTCAGAAAGAGCACCAACTCCTTCTGTTTAAAGGGCCTGTTCAGCCCTCTAATATTCCAAGTACTGACTATCATGGAGGTATACGATGATCATGCCCACTCTTCCCAGTGTCAGATGAGGTGCCACCTTGATTAAGGACCTCAAATCTGTTTGTGGTACCAACATGACTAGTAGAACAACCATCTTGTATCTTTTCATCCACATTATTCACAACCACTCTTTTGTCATGCCTTCTCTCTTTCCTTATTACTTCTGAAAGAGCTGGGAATTCACTGTTATCCATATGATTGCCTACCAATTGTGAACCTATTGCATTGACCCCATTAGCATCATCTTTTGTAGCATCAATTATTGGTTCATCAATTGTTGGTTCATTTGGCATAGTATTTAACTCTTTTGCCACCCATTTGGTCTCCACCTTTTTCCTTCTTTTCCCTTTATCTTCCTTCTGTTTTGCTCAACAAAAGCTTCATTTGTCTCCTGGTCCTTACTCTGTCTGCATTCCTTAGTAGTATGCCCAACTTTTGCACAATCTATACAAAAGTTGGGCTTCCAGTCATATTCAATGCTCTGATGGATAAATCCTACTGGGTTGTGTAACTCAATATCACTCGGCAGGGGGTGGGAGATATCTGTTTCTACTAAAACCCTGGCAAAGGAAATTCGATCCATCTCAGCAGTGTACAGGTCTGTGTACATTGGCTTGCCTACTACACTGGCCAATTTACTTAGGACCTCAGTAGACCAATATCCAACTGGTAAATTTGGAAACTTTACCCACAATGGAATCACATTCAAACACTCTGGATCAAAAACAAACTCAATCGACCAGTTCTTCAAAATAAATGGCTTATTATGAAAAGTGTAAGGACCTAGTTGCATGACTTTATCCTTATCTTCCAGCTAATCAAATCTAAATATGTAATAGCCATCATCATGATATAGGATTTTTGGTATAGTAACAAAATCCCACATTTTTTCAACATAATTCTCCATAGATTTGAAATAAGTATTTTCACCCAGAACATAACCAATGAGTGAATTACTCCAGTAGTTTTGTTGTTCCTTAATATCATCATCTACAATTGTCACTACAATTGTATCGCCATGCAGATCTGGGGGGATGTATGTGAGTACCTTACCCATTATAGAGATGCGATTCCTCTTGTAATCTTTCTCCTCTACTAATTTGGGTTCCTGTTCCATTGGTACTGGGTTTTGAGTCATAGATGAAGTGTACGCCGTAGACTTTACCAGGTCAGAAAATTAAAGCCGACGTGGGATATCTTCCCCTGTTCTTCGCACAGCTCGTTTCCCAGCTAAGTTCGGTTGATACTCGTTAGCTTCACCCTCAGCTGGGTCTTCCCGTATTGTTTGAAACTGAATTGGAAGAAAACTTCCAAACGTTAATGTCTTTGCATTCGCCTGTACAGTTGTGAGTGGTGTTACTAAGCTCGCCGGTGGCGTTAGAGCAGTGGTGACCGGAATTGTCATATTGCTCATGCACATTAGCATATTCTTCTTAACATGCGCCGAGAGGAAACATTAGGGCCCCCCGAAAAAGAACTTCTTCAATAAGGGGAACTTTTTAATTATAATTTTTTTAAAAGTAAATTATTAAAATAAGCTAATTATAAATTGTGATCCTCAATATCATTCTCTATCCGTGATTAAATGGATATGACAAGGATCAATTTATTTATCAAAAAATTAATTGAGCCTACACAAATAATAATTTTAAGACTACAATGTTGGACCCGTATACGGGCCTTTCCTCATCTAGTCTTCTTAATAGGGAGGGGAAGCCTACCTTAAGACTACAATACTGGACCGGTTTGTGGCCCGGTAAAAATCCAATAGCGGGTAAGCGGGCTATGGGTTCCAGGGCGCCGGTTACCAAAAAAGTCCCGCCCCCTTTTGGCTCCCCCCTAACCCTCCCCAACCCGTCCCACCCCCTAGTGGGCCGGGCTGACCCGGATTGAACCAGGATGTTAGTGAGATGGCCCGACCCATTTAACAGGTATAAGTTGAACACATGTTCTTGTTGCCAGTTTGATTTGAAAAAAGTAGCATACCCACATGCAATGGCAGCACTAAGATTGAGCTTTGGGAATGAATATGGAAGACTAAGCACTTGCCCGGAATTTTAGAGGCTCATTATGTTGGAAGTCGAAAAAAGAGGAAAAATAAAAATTTCATCTGCAAGGAAGCTGGCCACAAGAAGAACCACTTGCAAAGTTGTTGTAGCATTGATGATGATGTTGGTATTGGTGATGTAATGAACTAATTAAATTTTTTCTGAAAATATTGTTTATAATCAAGCCCCTTCGATGTATATATCAATATGTGTTGTTTTTTAACCGCTTCCAGTTAAACGTCCAAATCAATCGTTGGTTTACAATCATCCGCTGCATTATAAATTATAGATCATTGATTTATAATCATCCTCCAATTTAGGTGAAATTAAAATAACATGTCCCATCACATGTTAATTTTCTTTTCCTTTTTTATGAAGAAGAATTTGAAAAAAATTTCATCGGTATACCAGTCGAACACAAGGTTTAGATTATTTTTCAATATTACACTACGACAAACAACAAATAAAATAACACTAATCTCTCCTTTGTTTAGTGGACCTATAAAGAGGTAAATTATAAGCAGTAGGTATATAAACTCAAGTTGTTAGGACAAGCAACTAACTTGTTCTGTAAATCAACAGGGGACAATATTTACCTTCTCCATGGAGAATTTAGATTAAAATCAAGTACAAAGAGCAGCAGCACATGCATTTTATTTCATTAAAACTTATTTTACAATCCAAAATCATAGAGACTTTTAAGAAAAATGAAAAGAGAAATTTAGATATAAAACAATATCATAGTTCAAAAACACAAAAAATCAATGTCACAATTAATAATTCAAACCATAAACTTGGAACGTACACGACTATAGATGAATAAGTGCAAAATTATGTTGTTTCTACTATGAAAGTCTCCTCTTTATACAATTGATGGTGATATAAATCCCAAAATTAGAGATAAGGTAAAAGTATGTATTAATTTATAGAGCTACATTCATAATCCTAACATACTACAATCAATGAAACCATCGTTCAGGCAAGCAGTTGAAAACAGATAATAATCGACCATATGTTTATTATAAAACTTAGGTTACAACAATTTGGTAATTGAAAATACCGAGCCCCAAAATAGATCAATTGAGACCAGTTTCCATCCTCTATAGAATATCTGATTTTACAAAACCAACTATAGATAGCAGTAACACATATATTTCACTTCAAACAACCGCTTCTTTAAACTCAAAATCACACTTCTAGAAAAAAGTAAAAGATAAATTTGAATTTACTTAAAAAATTATTAAATCATAAAAACTGCAGACGGCAGGAGTCTATATAATACGAGAGAGTCATCATGGCCTGCTTTTGGTCTGAAAATGACATTTGATACACAAAAAATGTAACGACCCGGTTGCTCGTTTCGAGAGTTATAGCCTCGTTTCCCCCATTTCTGCTTCTTTATGTGTTATTCAACTGTATTGTATTGTATCAGGTTGGTTGGTTTGCTGTCTGGAGTGGAATGATACACTCAGATTCTTATTTAGAAGCTTAAGTTGGAAAAGTCAACTGGATGTTGACTTATGAGTAAACAAACTCAGATTTGTATTTTTATTGTTCGGTTAGCTCCGTTAGGTGATTTCAGACCTAGGAGCACGTCCGGAATGTGATTTGGAGGTCCGTGGTAGAATTAGACTTGAATTGACAAAAGTTAGAAATTTGGCGATTTTGGTAGGCAGTGAAAAATTTGATATCGGGATCGAAATGGAATTCCAAAAGTTGGATAGGTTCGTAGTGTAATTTTTGACGTGTGTTTAAAATTTGAGGTCATTTGGACATGGTTTGGTAAGTTTTGGTGTCGTTTGCGGAATTTGGAAGTTTAGAAGTTCTTAGGCTTGAATTTGACGGTAATTTGGTGTTTTGATGTTGTTTAGAGTGTTCCGAAGTTTCGACTAAGTTCGTATATTGATATATGACTTGTTGGTGTGATTGGTTGAGGTCCCGAGGGCCTTGGGTGAGTTTCGGGTGGTTAACGAATTGATTTTTGGTGTTGGGAGATAGCTGTTTTTGCTGGTTTCTGAAGTTGCTGGTGCTTTCCGCACCTGGGGAGAGGGAGCCGTAGGTGCGAGGTTACAGGTGCACTTGGGTAGCCACAGATGCAGAAATGGAAGGCCAAGGCTGGGAACGCAGGTGCGAAGGATTGGCCGCATCTACGATCCCGCAGGTGCGGAATCTAGGGCACATGTGCGGAATTTGAGGACTTAAGTGGTTCTTGCATATGCGAGGATTTGGCCGCAGGTGCGGTTCTACAAGAGAGGATATTTGTCCGCAGGTGTGAAAGCCCTGGGCAGAAAGTATAAATAGCACAATTCGCGAATTTGGTCCATTTCCATCATTTTCAAGTCAGTTTTGGAGCTTTTGGAGTGATTTTGAAAGGAGATACAAGGGGTTTTCAGTGAGGTAAGTTGCTTGAGCTCTAATACTCCTATATATGGTGATTTCCCGTTGTTTTATCATTTAATTAGTGGAAATTAGGAGTTAAAATAAGGGGTTAGGGCTTGGGATCTTGGAGAGTTTGATGGGAGGATTTGAGGTATCAAACGGTGTCAGATTTTGATAAATTTTGTATGTATGGACTCGTGAGTCAATCGGCTTTCAAGTTTTGTATTTTTTGTCGGATTTCGAGACATGGTCCCGGAGGCTGGGTTTGAGACGATTTCGGGTTTGGGGTCTAATTTGATAGTTTTTCTTGTGGAATTCATTCCTTTAGCATAAATTGATGGTATTGTGCTGATTGTGAATAGATTCTGAGCATTTGGAGGCCAAGCCGAGGGGAAAGAGCATCACGGAGTAGGAATTTGATCGGTTTGAGGTAAGTAACGATTATAAATCTAGTCCTGAGGATATGAAACCCCAGATTTTGTGTCATGTGACTACTTTGAGGTGACGCACATGCTAGGTGATGGGCGCGTGGGCGTGCACCATTAGGGGATTGTGACTTGGTACTGTCCCGTATCAACTGCATATTTTGTTGAAGATATATGATACTTATGTGTTTTAGAAAGAATTTCTGTAAATCAGGTTGGATGCCATGTTTAGGCCTTATGCCAGTGTTGTTTGGACCCTTAGAGGTCTTTTCTTTCTATCCTCTCGTTGTTTTTAATTGAAAACCTATACTCAGTCATGTTTATACATATTTACTGCCTATCTCAATCTCTATTACTCTATTTTTGATGCATCATATAAATGTTGTTTGGGCTGAAACCTTTGTTTTCTCTGAGAGCCCCAGAGGCTGGAGAGGTTTATGACTGAGTGAGGCCGAGGGCCTGATTTGTGAGGATATTTTTGGGATTGGGCTGCATGCCGCAGCATGTTTTATATAGGCCGAGGGACACATTGATTTATGCCATGATTTGGCTTGATATAGCGCTTGTGCTTAAGGAGCCCCTCCGGAGTCTGTACACACCCCCATTGAGCGCAGGTACCTACTGAGTGCGAGTGCGAGTGTTGAGTGACTGGGAGGCATAAGTAATGGTGAGGTTTGCCTGAGGGGCTGTATACGAGTGACTGTGAGGTTTTCCCGAGGGGCTGTATATGAATGATGTTTTGCCCGAGGGGATGATTATGATTTCATCATTTTTGCTCTCTTTTGCATTGAGCCTTTGTTTGAAAACTGTTGAAAGATATCTTTAAATGATTTCACTGGAACTAGATTTAAACGAGGTCATTTGATTCAAACTCTGGTTTTAAAAGCATGTCGTATTTTATTGAGTTTTTTTGTGATATGAACTTTACTTGCATTATTGATCGTCACTACTTCTCAGTCTTTATTTAGTGCTGTTACTTACTGAGTTGGCATAATCACGTTACTTCTTGTACCTTGTGTGCATATCCAGGCGTATCCGCACATGGTACTGGTTGTTGACTATTCCAGTTGCAGATTTCTCGGAGATAGCAAGGTTGCCTGGCGATCGCAGCCCTGCTCTTCTCCTTCTTATCTTCCTTTAGTCGTTTTTTTATACTTTCCATACTATGTTTGTCTTAAAATTGTCAGACAAATTGTAGTAGATGCTCATGACTAGTGACACCCCAATGTCGAGCTTTTCTTTTCTGCACTGTTGTTTTGATTTGAACTCCTTTATGAAGGTTTTATATTAAATATCTTTGAAATGAAAATATCGATTTATTTTTGGTAATATGTTGGCTTGCCTAGTACCACGATAGGTGCCATCACGACAAGGTTAGTTTTGGATCATGACAAGTTGGTATCAGAGCCTAGGTTACATAGGTCTCACGAGTCATGAGCAGGTTTTAGTAGAGTCTTGCGGATCGATGCGGAGACATCCGTACTTATCTTCGAGAGGCTGCAGAACCCTTAGGAAAAATCTCACATTCTTGAACTCTTGTCATGCGAATTTGTTGATTCTGATAACTAAACTTCTATTGTTTCATTCTCTCACAGATGGAGAGGACTCACACTACCAGACAGGGTGACCAGCCACCAGTACCACTAGCCAGGCCTGCGAGAGGCCGAGGCCGTGGTAGGGGTAGAGGTGTAGCCCGTACAGCAGTCGGGGTAGTACCTGTAGACCCTCCAGTTGCTCCAGACCAGGTCCCAGTCGTTGATGCCCCAGCGGGACCAGCTCAGGCACCACATGTGCCTATTGTGATTCCTGGCCTTCAGGAGGCCCTAGCTCAGATCTTATCAGTATGTACTGGCCTTGCTCAGGTGGTCTCTATTTCTACAACTGCAACTACGTCTCAGGCCGGGAAAGGCACTCAGACTCCTGCCGCCCGCACAACAGAGGAAGTTGTTCTGGGATATTAGACACCGGGGGTACCACCAACCCAACCGGTTGCAACTGCTTAGGACTATGTAGTTCTTGTTATGCCCGAGGATGAGCAGCTTAGATTGGAGAGTTTTGGGAGACTCCAGTCTCTATCTTTCAGTGGTGCAGAGGGTGAGGATGCACAGGGTTTCTTGGATAAGTGTCAGAGGATTCTACGGATAACAGGTATTCTGGAGACCAATGGGGTCTCATTCACTACTTTCCAGTTCTCTGGGGCCGCATTCAGTTGGTGGGAGGCTTATGAGAGGCGTAGGCCGGTTGGTGCAGCACCCCTTACTTAGCAGCAGTTCTTCATTCTCTTTCTGTAGAAGTTTGTACCTCATTCTCGTAGAGAGGAGCTGCGCATGCAATTTGAGCAGCTTTGGCAGGGTGATATGTCTGTGACATAGTATGAGATACGGTTCTCTGAGTTGGCCCGTCATGCGATCTGGTTGGTTCCCACAGACCACGAGAGGATTAGAAGGTTTATAGATGGCCTCGGTTTTCAGCTTCGATTGCTTATGACCAAAGAGAGGGTGTCTGGTGCTACTTTTGATGAGGTTGTCGACATTCCTCGACAAATTGAGATGGTTCGCATTCAGGAGAGGGTTGAGAGGGAGGCCAAAAGGCTTTGTAGACAGGGTGGATTCAGTGGTGCCCCTCATGGGGGTCAGTTCCAGCACGACAGAGGCCGTCCGTTCAGGCATGCTCATTCAGCTCGCCCAGTTCACCGTGGTGCATCATTGGTCCATGGTTCTCACAGTTCTCATCAGGGCCACTCATCACTTAGTGCCCTCCCAGCCCAGAGTTCGTCTCGTGCTCCATCAGTTCAGGGCTCCACTGTTCCAGGTTCTTCTACCAGTCATCCCGGTGTTAGGGGTTCCTTTCAGTCCCCCTCACCAGCACCAGAGGATTATTTTGAGTGTAGGGAGTTTGGGCATATGTGGAGGTAGGGGTGTTCAAAATCGAAAACTGAACCAAAATCGAAAACTGAACCGAAACCGAAGCTTAATTGCTTATCGGTATCGGATTAACGGTTTAAAGGACGGGGAACGGATTGAAATTTTTTATTAACGGCTTATCGGTTTGGAGGTGGATTATTCAATTTTTTTAACGGATAATCCGTTAACCCGTTTTACACACACACATATATATA
>ML335918.1:0-33563 GCA_005239505.1 Nicotiana paniculata
CCCTAACGCTAGGGGGGGCCTGGCGTTATGGCCCTAACGCCCCCCTAACGCCAGGGGGGGCCATTCTTTATAGGGTAAACGCCCCCCTAACGCCAGGGGGGCCATGTTTTATGGGGCAAGCGCCCGGTTATCGCCCGGGCGTCTCCTTTTGCGTATTTTTGATGTATTTGCATCCCTTTTGCTCCGTTTCCATTTCCAATTCACCTACACATGAAATAAATTCCATTAAGCACATAACAAGTGTAATTTTATCATTAATGCTCATAAAATATAAGGTATATCACATGTTAAACTATGCAATTTAGTCTCGCATCACCTATGTTATAAACTATTTATACCAGTACCCAAAAAATTGTATAAAATTTAATAATTTTTATATATAACATAGAATATATATATATATATATATACAAAAACCACGACCCTTGCGAACTATGAACGACATTGTCCGCTCACTGACCTCGTACGTGGGCACGACCTTAATAAGCGGATGGACTAATAGTATGAGTCAAAATCTGTCTTTAGAATATTTAAGACAAGATAATACTAAATGAAGAGTTCTCAAGTCGTCGTTGGTCGAGGTGGCCCGAGAAGCAGCAAAATCCATAGTCGAAGACGACGAGAGCCATAATCGAGATGTCAACAAGGGTCGA
Source organism: Nicotiana paniculata (assembly GCA_005239505.1). NCBI lineage: Eukaryota > Viridiplantae > Streptophyta > Magnoliopsida > Solanales > Solanaceae > Nicotiana > Nicotiana paniculata. Next base: position 654 of record ML335918.1, read on the forward strand.
GGTTGAGGCTGAGGATCACTAATAGAATTGTAACGGCTAGTTTTCAAGATCGGATGTTAAAAGAAAATATTGAATATTTTCTGCACTTGTACTATTACAATTTCTTAGGAACATGACCCGTATAAATAGAGAAAAAAAAGACAATATAAGGTAAAGCACATTCATTTGTAAAAAAACACATTTTGACTAAAAGATTATTTCTCTCTCTCTCTCTTGCTAAGATACAAACACCACATTTTCACTAAGTTTGTTGTCTATATTATTCCATCATATCTGAGAATAACTCAAAATATTCAAGGATTTGTATGTCCATTCATCATTGTGAGAATGAACATTCACATATTCCATCATTTATTAGGTGAATCATTCCTCTTATTTACTTAAATGTCATTTAATGCCATTTATTATTATTGAATGCTACATTATTATACTTGCTTTCTAGAATAGTTATTAAACATTATTGCCATTGTCTGACTAGACCCATCTAACATTTACTACATATTTGAAAACTTTATGTAGGGATAATATTGCTAATTAAGATTAACCCGTAATCACATAAATTTAATTATTTGAATCAAGATTTATATTTTTTGGTCAAGTGTTACCCGCCAGTTATCAATTTCTATCCGTATTAAATATGAGTCGGATCGAATAATTTATCCATGTTTGCATTGTCTATTTTTTATCTGACCTACATTCGATCTGATTCGCCCGTTTGCCACCCCTAATCTCGACCGATGTAGTTGGCACATGATATACATTTTTTTAGCAACTAAGCTTCATTGGAGAAATTTTAAGACAAACGGAACTGAATCTAAAGAGCGATGCAACGGGAAAGTAGCCAGGAAATTACGATTTTTTTTAGATATTCAAAAACTATATAAAAAATAATATAATTTACAATTCCCCTCGTACCAATATGGTAAAAAAATATGTGTCAATTATTGGCCAAAGTTCATATAATTTAAGAATCATAACGTGCCAAGTATTTTGGGAAAGAGGGAGTAACAAATACATGTCTTGGGTTCTAACTTCAGTGATCTTAAACTGTTGTTGCCTCGTTAATTTTCGGATTAGTTACCTCCTATAGCAAGGTTGATACCTTATTTATATTAAATAAATAATCTTTTAAGAAATTATATTCCATAGCTATCTTTTGATTTTTTATAACCAGATATCTATTTATGGTCACCTCCTATCATTAAACCATAAAATAAGCTTTGTATTATTTTTCTCTCTCCCCTCAAATTTCTCATATCTCTTCGATAAAACATAACCTTAATTTCACTCTCCCTCTCTCTCGCTGCACTCTCCCCAATCAAATCAAATCAAAGAAACGAGAGAAGGGAGAAGAATAACCAATGGCTTCTCCAACGACACTTCCGATCTCAAGTCCTCAATCAACGGCGGTTGTCGGTGCCGAATCTCAGCCCCCTATTACCACTCCCGCATTCTGTTCCTTCATCTCCCGTCTCTCATCTTCGATCCGTCAAGGTTTCACTCAACGCTTCCCTTGGTATGAACTTCACGATCGCACATCCTTTGCCCGCCCCTGACTCCGTCGGTGAGGCTACCTCGCGCGTCCGCAAGAACTTCTCCTACTTGAATTTTTTGTTAATATATTTCAATGTATCTCGCTGTATTTTCATGTATTTTATTGTACTCATTGTCTTTTTTTTCATTGTATTTCAAGTATCTCGCTATATTCTATGTATTTTATTGTATTCATTGTCCTTTTTTTCATTGTATTTCAATGTATCCCGCTGTATTCGATGTATTTTATTGTATTCACTGTCTCGCTATATTCCATAGATGTATTCATATGTTTTTTAAAATTAATATAAATTATGTATTCAGATGTATTATATAATTTCTCTGAAGATTGCTATATTTTTGGGGTGTTTTCGATTGAGAATCTTTTTTATAACTGAAAATACAAAACTCGTGTGTTATAATTGAGTTTGTTGAGTTATATTAGGAGTCTATTGATAACAGGCTAAATTCACATAGTTTAGCGTATGTTTATGCTCTAACTTAATGATGTTTCACTATGGTATTAAGAGTCTATTGATAACAGGCTCTAAGGTTTTGGTGGAATCCGTTGGGGGATGACTTTATTGTGGTATTAATATAGTTTTGGTTGGTTGTTAATCTCTATTTGTTCAACTACGTTCTTGTTATAGTTAATTGAAAGGATCCTCAATTAGTTGTGCCTATTTATTATGTATCTACTTTAGAGAGAGTGCATATTTAGGTAGTTGTTTGAACAATATCACTCCCGGAGTATAGGCGAGAGTCATAACCGAAGGTTTAGAGGTTGGATTAGAGATAACGATACCTCAGGTGCAATCTAAGTGAACTGTAATGCAATCTAGCTAGCGTAACTTGAGAGAGTGCGTCTAGTAAATTGTCATAATTACTTGAGAGAGATTTATGGTAGCTGAAGTGTTCATGATTGATAGATACAACTAAATCAAAACTATAGGAAGTACACAAGAAGGAAGTTCACCAACGAGGGAAACCATAACCTTAGACCTTTATCGCATTTGTTTACACCTCAATATTAGTTGTCTTTTAGTTTATTTAATTTCATTCAGTTGTAGTAATAAAAATACCGAAGAGTGATATTCATAACCTTTGGGAAATTGATTATTAAGAATCGAGTAGTCTAACGACAATAATTGATAGGTTAATTTCTTGTGGGATTCGACTCTGGGCTAAATACTCAGATTTTATTTGCGACACCCGCTTAGTCTTTTTATAAGACATAGTTGAGCATGATCAAATTTTGGCGTCGTTGACGGGGAATTAACGGTGTTATCAATTAGAGTTGGAATAAATACAAAATTCATAAGTATAGTCAATTTTCTTCAGTTTTTATCTATACATTGAAATTTTAACGTTTGCTAACTTTGTTGTACATGTGCATGCCTAGAAACTCATCGAGAACTGGTGAAGTATTTGAAGCCTTGTCAGACCCCGAGAAACTTTTCAAGGCCTTGAACCGGGCCAGTCGGAAGAGCAAACAACAACCATCAATTGAACAACTTGAACCCGACATCAAAAATCTAAACAATAGGAACAACAATGGGGACGACGTGGTAGACCCAGTTGCGCCGATAGTGGAAGAGGCTCCTTTATATGACTGCACACAACCCACGACGGAGAATTTGGCCACTGCGATACTAGTTCCTCAGATACAGGCTGAGTCCTTTCAGATTACAAATAATATGCTGCACTTGTTGCATAACAAGGCACTATTTTCAGGGTCATACCTTGAGGACCCCCAACAACATTTGAAGAATTTCATGTCGATTTGCAAGACCTAGAGGCAGCCAAACGTCAATCAGGAAGCGATAAAACTGTTGTTGTTTCTATTCTCAGTGACAGGAGAAGATCAGACTTGGCTAAACTCGCTCCCCATTAATTCCATCACCACATGGGAGGAGTTAGTTAAGCAATTCGTGAACAAATTCCATCCACCCAACAAGACATCTCAACAAATTGATGAAATCTTGAGCTTCGGACAGAAGCAGCTGAAACATTGCAGGAAACACGGGAATGATTTAAACGAATGTTGGTTATTTGTCCGCACCATGGTATTCCAGAGCAGATGTTGGGGCAGCATTTTTATATGGGTCTGCGGATACTGTAAAGGCAAATGCGGATGCTTCAGCTGGTGGAGCATTCTTGAGCAAAACATGGAGAGAAAGCCAGATCCTTCTTGACAAAACGACGCATAATTCGGGGTGGACAACAGGGAATGCGCCCATTACTCTTGTAGTTCATTCAGTTCCCTTCGACCCATCCACTAGTCTTGCTGAGAATGTAGACACCTTGATAATACAGATGAGCATACTAACTAAAAAAGTGGAGGAATCAGGGCAAAAGCAGCAGATACATATAGTGGATACAACCAATGAGGGATTATTCACATCTTGGATTAATCAACCATTTGGTAATCAGTGGAATGCAGAGTGTGATCACCCTCCTTACCCAGAAAACATGAATTAGGTGTCAAATTATGGAGGCCAGAGACAGGAGGGACATAACTGGGGTCAACAAGTCCAACCGTATTGACCACTTCACCAGCAACAGAACAATGGAAACATGGGTGCCATGATACCTCATGGTAATGTGGCACCTTATCAGAGGTCACAAGGTTATAACAATCAAAATCAGCAGCAAGCATATCACCCTCCTCGGCAACAACATGGGGGAGGCAAGAAGATGGGTTTTCGAGGCTTAAAGCGATGATGCAACAGGTGATTGGGTCGACTGCCAAAATGAGTGAGAGAGTAGATATACATGATGCGGCTATTAAAAATATTGAAGTGCAGTTGGGCTAGATATTTATGGTTGTGTACAATCGTCATCTTGGGACTTTACCTGCAGATACTCATGTGAATCCTAGGACCATTGCCCGAAACAGATGATGACAGTGAGTCTCCGCGATGGAAGGGACTTAGACTTGGAAAAAGAATTGGCTCCTGAAAGCAGGCAGGCAGAGACACTAGTACCAGTGCCAATCGAACTTGATGATTCCACAAACTTGACCAAGGTAACAGTACAAACTGCTGAAGGAGAACCCAGTGGACAAAGTGAGGCTGAAAAGGAAGTGGAAATAACCCCAGAGCCAGTATTTGAGGGGGTAGTTGAGAAATAAAAATCCCAAATCACTGGGAAGAAGAGACCGCCAACCTCATTCCCTCAAAGGCTGGCCAAATACCAAAAGGATGAGTAGTACAAAAAGTTCTTGGATATGCTGAAGCAGATACATATAAACATTCCTCTGATTGATTCTCTAAAAGAGATGCCATATATGCGAAGATGATGAAGGACTTGATGTCCCGGAAGTTTGATTTCCAAGACTTGGCGACTGTGACTTTGACTCAGACTTGCAGTGTTGTGGTAACACGACCAATAGCAGAAAAGTTGTCTGATCCAAGGAGTTTTACAATTCCCTGCACCATTGGCAATTTGGCTTTTGCCAAAGCACTGTGTGATTTGGGGGCCAACATTAATCTAATGACCCTGTCCATTTATAAGAGACTGGGTATTGGTAGAGCCAGACCAACTTCCATGTTACTGCAGCTAGCTGATAGGACGGTGAAGAGACCGTCCGGTATTCTGGATGATGTTTTGGTTCAAGTGGGGAAATTTGTGTTCCCTGCTGATATTGTGATACTAGACTGTCGAGTGGATGAAGAGATTCCCATAATCTTGGGCAGGCTTTTGTCCACAGGCAGAACTCTCATTGATTGTGAGACTGGGGAGCTCAAGATGAGGCTTAATGATGAATAAATATCATTCAATGTGTAAAAATCCATGAGGTGACCGAGTGAGTTTGCCAAATGCTCTCTAATTGATGTTGTGGATGTGATAGTGGAGGAAGATGATGTGTCCTTAACTATTGAGGACCCCATTGCTGCATGTTTAATGAATTTAGATGAGGTAAATGGGGAGGAATTGGTAGAGTGGGTGTTAGCACTTGAAGTTAAAGGAGTATGGCCGAGGGCTCTCGAGTTTGAACCATTGCACTTAGAGAAAAGAGAGAGTCTGCCAGCCAAACCCTCTGTGGAAGAACCTCCCAAACTAGAGTTGAAACCATTGCCAGCCCATCTCGGGTACGCATTTCTAGGCCCTAATACTACGCTACCTGTTATTATCTCATCCAGTTTGTTAGATGTGCAGGCAAATCAGTTGTTACAGGTACTCTCAGAGTGCAAGACTGCCATTGGATGGACCATGGTAGATATTAAAGGGATCAGCACGACATATTTCGTGCAAAAGATTCTCCTGGAAGAGGGACACAGACCTTCCAGGGAACATCAAAGGCGCTTGAACCCAAACATGAAGGAAGTGGTGAAGAAATAAATCATCAAGTGGTTAGATGCGAGAATCATTTTCCCCATCTCTGACATCAGCTGGGTCAGCCCAGTGCAATGTGTTCCTAAAAAGGCGGCATGACGGTTGTAAAGAATGACAAAAATGAGTTGATATCTACAAGAACCGTCATGGACTGGAGAATATGCATGGATTACATAAAGTTGAATCTTGTCGCACGTAAGGACCACTTCCCACTTCTCTTCATTGATCAGATGCTCGACAGGCTTGCAGGATGTCTCACTTTTGTTTCCTGGATGGATACTCGGGGTACAACCAGATTTGAATCGCCCGGGAAGACAGGAAAAAGACCTCCTTCACACGCCCCTATGGGGTATTTGCCTTCAGAAGAATGCCATTTGGCATATCCAATGCACCCGCCACATTTCAAAGATGCATGATGGCCATATTCACAGACATGGTAGAAGACATGATGGAGGTATTCATGGATGATTTCTCAATTGTGGGAAATTCATTCGAGGAGTGCCTAGCAAACCTGACCCGTGTCCTAAAAAGGTGCATTGAGACGAATCTTGTGCTTAACTGGGAGAAGTGCAATTTCATGGTACCAGAAGGGATCGTCTTGGGGCACTTGGTATCAAGTAAAGGAATTAAGTTATATCGAGCTAAAGTCGACGTGATCGAAAAACTTCCACCTCCCACACCAGTCAAAGCTATATGTAGATTCCTTGGGCATGTCGGGTTCTATCGGCGATTCATCAAAGACTTCTCCAAAATCACCAACCCCCTCTGTAAGTTGCTTGAAAAAGATAACCCCTTTTGTGTTTTCTAATGATTACAGGGTAGCGTTTGAGGAGCTAAAAAAGCGGTTAGTCACAACACCAATCATCGTTTCACCCGACTGGGAGCAACCGTTTGAATTCATGTGCGATGCCAGTGACTATGCAGTGGGAGCCGTGTTGGGTTAGCGCAAAGATAAAATAATACACCTTATGTTTTATACGTCAATACCACACAAGAGGGGGTGATTTGTGTGATGTCCAATTTTCGAGTGCTGTCGTTATAGAAGAACCTAGTTCTTCTAGGTGTTCCAACTTCTACAGTTTGCGGAAAGGTAATTGTAAAATCTAAAGAACACAACAATTTTTACGTGTAAAAACACCTGGCTCAAGGTGAAAAAAACACAACCTACTTCCCAGTAGGATTTTACCAAACTCTTCACTATATCAACGAGCCAAACAACATTTAAAAAATAAACTCTTTTGTAAACCTAAGGACTAACTCTAATCCCTTTGTGGCAAACCAGCCTCTAGCTATTTGCGACAAACTTCAAGTTAACTCTAACTTGAACAATGTGTACCTATTACAATTGCTTCTAGATAAAGCTGAAAGATACAATATGTAATCACCTACTACAAACAACTAGACTCAAAAGACAACAAATAGAACTGGTTCTTCTAGCTGGTTCAAGTAGCTTTTGTTTCGCACAAGGATTCTGCTTGCTAAATTGCTTTGGTAATTTTGCTTTCAGTTCTTGTTTCACTTCTGTGTTTGTGCGTTATTTTTTCTGCATGAATGCTTCAACATTTTATAGAGTCAGTAGTTGAGACATTATTGTTCAGTTCTAATACAACTCTTCTTTGGTGGAAGAGTTTAAGTTTATCTCAACTTCCTTGATCTCGATTCTGTCCTACCTGAAATCAAACTCCATATTCTTATAAATTTGCAACCTTTTCGCTTAGGAAATAACCTCTTAGTTCTAGATAACCCCTTAGTTCACAGATAATGTTTATCACCTGTGCATGGACGCTTCTCGTGCCAATGAGTCTGTGTGACTATGTTTGCCCTGATGGACCTTACTCAACTGAGTTGGCATTTGTCAATCTTCAAAACTATGCAGTGACTTGATTCAACAAATTCCTCTTTTTTTATGATAATAAACTCTATGCTTAACCTTGTACATACTTCAATCCAACATAGACACTTTTGATAGATTTAAGCATTCATCATAGAGAGACCAGGTTCATTAGGTTATAAATATCACTAAAAGCATTGAAATTTTGAAAGCACATATCTTCCCCCTTTTGGCATCATCGAAAAGGTGCAAAATGATAAACTTACCAGAATTATTAACAATTACTCATGGCCATTGAGGCAACCGCAATTGCAAATCATGAATTAATCATCAAAGGAAATCAATCAAATGTAAGCTATTTAAGAAACTGAGACAAAATCAATAACCAAACAGAAAAATTCATTGATTATACAGAAATCAGGCACCATACACAAAAATAATTAAGAACAGTCGCAACCATGAGCAAAATAGAAAACAAAAACAGAATAATCCCAAACTGGGTCACATAAGGGGTTTTTGGAGGCACTGGACTCCCAAGGCTGGGAAGGGGCAGAGGAGGTTGTGGTCTTGACTTGAAGAAGAGAGAGCATTTGATGAAGAACATCCTCATTCTTATCCTTTTCTTTGGCTAATTCAGCTTTGAGAGCATCTAGCTCAGCTTCAACCTCCATAAGGCGAGATTTCAAACGAAGGATCTCCGCATCCTTGATCTCACCATCCATCACTAGCATCCTGACCTTGCTATTTATAGGCAGTTTCCTAGATGAACCAGGTTCATCCTCAGGAATATTAACAGTGTATTCATAGGTCAGCAACGTATTCTTCCCAAAGTAGTCCTTAGCAGTAGCCATTTCAGCATTCTTCACTGGAACCTTGAAGTGAGCAAGCACAACAGTCAGGATAAACCCATAAGGTATAGCATGTGCCTTAGTTCCATTCACAACCCTGTCCAAGAGCTAGATAATGAAGGCAGGCCAATTAATCAGTTTACCCCTGTACAAACACTCCATGAGCGTGAGATCCATATAGCTGGCAATATGCCTTTACTCTTGCCTAGGCAGCAAAAGTTTTATCACAAACTCGAAGAACAGTTTGTGCTGAGGCCTCATCTCACTCTTAAACACTACTCTGAGCTCCAATTTTTTCTCATTCTCACAAAAGGACCTTGTGATTTGAAGAGCTGAGGGAAAATCATCCAGATTAGGCCACCTTTGTCTTGTGTAATCATCATAACCCTCAGAAGGGATATGCAGTGTCTTCCCCAACTCGTTTGCATCAAACGAAATCTCAACCCCTTGAACCTTGGAGGATACTCTGGCATCTTTGACAACTGCGTTGGCCATAAATTCAACCAACTCATTCCTAGCCAGTCTTCCCTCAAGGTGAAGAACCATGTCCTTTCACCCTTGCACATCCAATGTATCCAATAGGAAAATCATCCCTGGCTCCTCAAGGTCTCTAAACAGCTTCCCCTTCAAGATAGTACGCTTACCAAACATTGTGAGTTTGTCAATCTCCTCACCAGAAACTTCCTCTTCTTCTCCACTCCATTCCTCATCATCAACAATCCTTACTTTCTTTGACACAGACCTGGTCCTCTTTGCATTTGTTGAGGGTGTGGCAGACACAGATGCTGACTTCTTGGGAGAAGCCTTAGCTTTCTTGGGTTTTGGTGTCTCAACCTCAACTGGTGTTGGTTGCTCCTTCAGATAGACCAGGTCCATCTCATCGTCATCAACATGAACTGCCTCAACAAGCTCTCCAACTTTTGCCTTTCCCTTGGCAGACATCTTCTTCTTGCTCTTTCTCAGAGATTTTTCCAATTCTTCTTCTCATTGCAACTGTGCTTCTAGTAACACGATTCTTTGGGGCAGGAGCATCAGCAGATGATAAAGTTTTCCTCTTCTTGGTTGATACTGGTGTATTAGCTTTCTTGGATTTTGGAGTTCTCTTCTTTTTGGGTTTGTAGGACTCACCCAACTTTTTCATCAACTCAACCAACCTTTCCTCAATAGATGAACCAGGTTCATCTACTGCTTGTTGTACACTTTCCAGACCTGCTGCTGCTTCCCCAGAATTGCTTCCCCCTGAAACTTTGATTCCTTCCTCAACAATCACAGGAGCGGGGCCACTAATAGCCAGAGTGGCACCTTCCTTCCCAGATCCCCTTTTTGAACTGCCTTCTCCCTCTCTCTCAATGTTTATGTTTTTCCCAAATTTTCTTCACCTATCCGGTATCTCTACATCCACTATCGGCCCATTCAAGATAAACCTGCTTTCAACCATTTCAGTTGCAGACCCAACTTCAAGATTTTGTGTCAGATGAACCCGATGCTTCATCCTCATTTGCAGATTTGAAAGACTCGCTTGAAGATTTATAGTCTTGGACCTTGCTGCCTTGAAGTATCTCATTCAATTTTCTGGCTTGAGAACCAGAGGCACTGTTTCCCTGGCCAACATCTTTACTCTACGTTTTCTGGGGGCTGGAGTGGGGCTAGGTGTAACGGCTGGGACCGATTTGGGTGAAGGAGTGGGTTCAGGGATAGATTTAGGAACTGGAGTATTTTGGGGGGTTGAAGACCTGGTTGGAGAATGTGAGTTGTGTATCGATGGAGAATTTAAACTAGTATCGTCAAGAAAGACCTCGTAATCAGGGGTGGTTGATGAAGATGAAGCAGGGGGTGGTATATAAGATATTGTTATGAAGATATGGGGAGAGAAGAATGTTGATCGCTTTGGTATGAAAGGAATGATGAACTTGGTTCGCCGTTTATGCTTTTGAAAAGGGGAGGTAATTATGGCCTTTTAAGATGTGGTTATTAATTATGTAACGGGCATAATTCTTGGTCAAGTAAGAGTCTAATCACTGCAGGATTGACAGTGATTAGACGGTTATAACTCCCTAAATCTAGGCTAATTAAGGTTCGATGGGACTCTTTGAAACTGGTTCATTTTGGGATAAGTACTGAGAATTTGAAATGAACCAAATAGATAGAGTCCTGCTCATGTGTGACTATAATATTTCAATAAGTGTATGGTGATGAGCACGTACCTTGTCAGTCAGATGAACCAACAGCAATGAACCAGGTTCATCGTGTTATAGGCTTTAATTTGCCTCAATTTACAAAGATAGAAAAACATCATTAGTATCTAGGGAATCATATTAATACATGGCAAAAGAGTATGGCAGTAAAGTCATGATACTGAACAATGATTAGTTTGGTTAGCTACCTATTTTAGTGTTTCTAGCCAAAAAAAATATCATTTTTGTTTTTCAATTAGGTGATATTAATCATCCCTAATTCTAGCATGTTTCTCTCAAAATGCTCCCTACTTAGTGCCTTAGTGAAGATATCAGCAATTTGTTTGTCAGTAGCACATAATTCAATTGAGATCATTCTTTTTTCATAATTATCTCTTAGGAAATGGTGTCTGACATCTATATGCTTGGTTCTCTTATGATGAACCGGGTTCTTCGTCGTGCTAATTGCACTAGTATTGTCACTGAAAATAGGAATGCATCCAACCTCTATACCAAAATTCATGAGTTGTTGCTTGATCCATAGCAACTGAGCACAGCATGAGGTTGCGGCCACATATTCAGCCTCAGCAGTAGACAAGGCTACTGAGTTTTGTTTCTTGGTGGCCCAAGACACAAGTCAAGAGCCCAAAAAGTGAGCCATGCATGAGGTACTTTACCTGTCAACCAGGAAACCTACATAATCTGCATCAACATATCCTACAAGGTCGAAATTACTACCTTTAGGATACCAAAGACGTAAATCATTAGTGCCCTTCAGATATCTTAGAATTCTCTTCACTGCAGTTAGATGTGACTCCTTTGGATTTGCCTGAAACCTAGCACACAGTCCTACACTGAACACAATATCAGGCCTGCTAGCAGTAAGATATAATAAAGACCCAATCATCCCTCTGTATAGCTTTTGATCAACGGATGAACCAGGTTCATCCACATCTAATTTTGTAGCTGTGGCTATGGGGGTGTCAATTTTTTTGAGTCTTCCATTTTAAATCTTTTGAGTAATTCATTCACATATTTCTGTTGATGGATCATTGTTCCATTTGAGTTTTGCTTGATTTGCAAGCCTAAAAAGAAGTTTAGCTCACCCATTATACTCATCTCAAACTCACTCCCCATAAGTTTCGCAAATTCCTTACTCAATTTGTCAGAGGTTTCCCTAAATATGATATCATCCACATATATTTGTACAACCAGGAGATCCTTACCCTTTTTATTTAAGAACAAGGTACTGTCAATTTTACCTCATTTGTATCCATGTTCTAGCAGGAATTTCGATAGCCGCTCATACCATACTCTTGGTTCTTGTTTGAGTCCATACAAAGACTTGTCAAGTTTGTATACATGGTCAGGTATCTCCTTTCTTTCAAAACCTAGAGGTTGTTTGACAAATACTTCTTCCTTTAGATAGCCATTAAGGAAAGCACTATTTCTATCCATATTATGGAGAGTGAATTCTATGTATGCAACAAATGTTATAAGAAGTCTGATTTCCTCCAGTCTTGCCACAGGTGCAAAGGTCTCATCATAGTCAATTCCCTCTTCTTGAATATATCCTTGGACAACCAGTCTGGCCTTGTTTCTTGTAACCGTTCCATCCTCATCGAGTTTATTCCTGAAGACTCACTTTGTGCCAATCACTGATATGTCTAGTGGTGTGGGTACTAAGTTCCATACTTGACTTCTTTCAAATTGATTCAGCTCTTCTTGCATGGCATTTACCCAGTCAGCATCCTGTAAAGCTTCAGCAATGTTCTTTGGTTCGATTAAGGATCGAAAGGCATCAACGCACACAGATTTTTCAAGGATGATCTTGTTTTGATTCCGGATGTCAAATATGTTATGATGTTCTCAATAGGATGAGAGTTTTGATATCTGTGTGGTTTGATCACCAATTGTTGTGGAGCAAGATGAGGGCCAAGGTCTAGAGTGATTTGTTGTTGAGTTCCCCATGTCATGTTGCTTGGGGTAGTTGGACCTGGTCCATCTTCCATGATTGCTTCAATTTGTTCACTGCTTCTGACCAGTCCAAGCTCCTCATCTTTTGATTCTTGTCTCTCATAAAGAGTGTTAGTTTCATCAAAAACAACATGCACACTTTCCTTTACACACATAGTTCTTTTGTTATATACTTTATAAGCTTTGCTATGTGATGAATATCCCAAGATTACTCCCTCATCACTTCTGGGATCAAATTTACCTAGGGAATCCTTGTCATTGTTGTGCACAAACCACTTGCATCCAAAAGACCTAAGGTGGGATATGTTGGGCTTTCTCCCTTTAAGTAATTCATAAGGAGTTTTCTGTACCAGTGGTCTGGTCATGCATCTATTTATTATGTAGCATACAATGTTTGTTGCTTCTGCCCAAAAGCTATGGGGTAATTTGCTAGAAATAAGCATGGTTCTAGCCATATCTTCAAGAGTTCTGTTCTTTCTTTCAACAACCCCATTTTGTTGAGGGGTTCTAGGGGCAGAAAAGTTGTGATTTATACCATATTCATCACAGAATTCATCAAACTTTGCATTCTCAAATTCAGTACCATGATTACATCTTATTGATGCTAGTTGATTTTCTAACTGTTTTTGAGTTTTTCTAACAAATGAAGTGAACATATCAAATGCTTCATATTTAGATGGAAGAAATAAGGTCCAAGTGAACCTTTAGTAGTCATCAACTAGCACGGTTACATATTTCTTACCACCTCTGCTCAGAGTTCTCATAGGACCACATAAGTCCATATGAACTAGTTCCAACGTCCTGGAGGTACTGACTATTTTCTTACTTTTGAAAGAGGATCTTACCTATTTCTCTCTTGCACATGCCTCACAAACTTTGTATTCCTTGAACTTAATGTTAGGAATCCCTACCACTAAGTCCTTAGAGACTAAGTTCTTGAGCTGATTTAGACTTGCGTGACCAAGTCTTTTGTGCCAAAGGAGGGGATCACTATCCAACACACTTAAGCAAGTGAGTTCATTTTCTGATAGTGTGGACAAGTCTATGACATAGATGTTATTCATTCTTTTTCCCTGCAAAACAATCTTGTCAGTAAGCAGGTTAATCACAAAACATTTTGTGGAGTAAAAGCAACTAGTTTACCTCTGTCACACAATTGTGACACACTGATCAGGCTATATTTCAAGCCATCTATCAAGTACACATGTTCAATGGAATGTGTGTCATCCTTACCTACCTTACCAACCCCGATAATTTCACCTTTCTTTCCATTTCCAAAGGATACATTTCCTCCTTTGAGGTTTTCAAGTGAAAGGAACTTTCCTTGTTCCTTGTCATATGTTTTGAGCAACCACTATCCAAGTACCAAATTTGGTTTCTTCCTCTCACTTGAACCTACAAAAGGAAATCAGGGGTTAGTCTTAAAAACTCAAACTAGTTTGGGTCTTTCTCTATGAGAGAAAGGATGAATTAAGCTTTTTCTTGCCCAATTTGGTAACCAATTTTTTCTTTTAACAAAGCTCTCATTTCTTCGACTGGCCTGCTCTTTTGCAGTATACTCAATTTTGTAGTGACCAGTCTTACCACAGTGGGTGCAAATTTTATTCTCAGTTTTCACTTGATATTGGTATCCCACTTGGGCAATTGACTCCCAAAGCCAAATCCTCTCTGGTTGCTACTATGATTTTCTTGAAGCCATGTCAAGACATTAGAGGATTTATTCCATTTACAAGTTCGATCTAATTCATGTTTGACTTTACCAAGTTCTTCTTTAAGAGTCCTTATATGTTCATCCTTAGTATACATCTTATCTTTTAGTTTTCCTACATTTTCTTCTAACATGATATGAGAACGATCAACAATCTTTTTACTAGTTCCTAGATTTAATTTTAAATTTTCAGATTTTAGCTCTAGAATCTTAGTTTCGAGTGGATGAACCTGGTTCATTGAGACAGTGTTTTTCTTTTCAGATTCACTTACTTTGATTTCCAGGTTCATTCATTTTTCTTTTAGCATTGCACACTCTTTAGAGAGTTGATCTTTCTCTTTGGTTGTTTCTTCAGAATCATCCATGAAATCAAGTAGCAACTCACATAGTTTTTCTTTAGATAGGAACTTTATTTTGTTTTTGAAATGGGATATACTTACCTCTGGTTCTTCATATGATTCCACATCAGATTTGCCAATTGCCATGAGCGCTTGTTCTTCATTCTCACCATATTCTGATTCTTCATCTGAGCTTTCCCCCCAAGCAGCAACCATAGCTTTTGTTGTGGTTTTCTTGGGTTGGACCAGTTCCTTCTTCCTGTTCCTTCTTTCAAACCTCTCATTTTTCCATTCCTCTTCATACTAAGGACAATTCTTGATATGGTGATCAGTCTTTCCATACTTGTAGCATCCCTTGTTGGTTGGCCTTTCTGGAGTTTTTGCTTTGTTGTAGTTTCCACCTCTAGAGATGTCCTTCTTCCTTATAAGAAAGTTTCTGAATTCTTTGGTAATCATGGCCATCTCATCTTCCTCCAGATCTTCTCCCTCAGTAATTCTCAGTGCTAGACTCCTTTCCTTCTTTGGACATCTATTTTCACTGTCTGCCTTCTAAGTTCATAGGCAGTGAGGTTTCCAATTAGCTCGTCCAATCTAAGGTTGCCATATTTTTGGATACCTGGATATCAGTGATTTTACTTTCCCAGGAAATTGGTAAGACCCTTGTCAGGATCTTTTCTACCCTGTCCTCTTCAAGAATGACTTTACCAAGGGACTTAAGTTCATTGGTCAGAGTTGTGAACTTTGTGTACATTTCTTGAATTGTCTCTCCTTCTTTCATAGTAAAGTTTTTATACTGAGAGTATAATAGAGTACCTCTTGATCTTTTCACTTGAGGTATTCCTTCGTGAGCTACTTGTAAGGTATCCCAGATTTCTTTGGCAGTGGTGCAACTTTGAATCCTACTATACTCGTTTGGACCTAGTCCACAAACTAGCCATTTTTTGGCTTTAGCATTTTTCTCCCATTTCTTCAAATCCTCAGCAGTGCAATCAGATATAGTTTTTGGTACATCTTATCTTTCAGCAGTCTTCTTCATGGTGGCTAGAGGACCATCAGTGACTATGTCTCAAAGTTCATAGTCTTCTCCAATCAAATGGTTCTTCATCCTGTTCATCCACCGGGAGTAATACTGGACATTAAAGAGTGGTGGCCTTGCAGTTGATTGACCCTCCCAGTTTCCAGGTGGTGCACTCATTTTGATCTTTTCCAAGGTGTTATAATTTTCAAGGATAATCCGCTCTGATACCAATTGATGTTTTATACGTCAATACCACACAAGAGGGGAGGTGATTTGTGTGGTGTCTAATTTTCGAGTGCTATCATTATAGAAGAACCTGGTTCTTCTTTGTGTTCCAACATCTACAGTTTGCGGAAAAGTAATTGTAAAATCTAAAGAACACAATAATTTTTACGTGGAAAAACACCTGGCTCAAGGTGAAAAAACCACGACCTACTTCCCAGTAGGATTTTCCCAAACTCTTCACTATATCAACGTGCCAAACAACCTTTACAAAATAAACTCTTTTGTAAACCTAAGGACTAACTCTAATCCCTTTGTGGAAAACTAGCCTCTAGCTATTTGCGACAAACTTCAAGTTAACTCTAACTTGAACAGTGTGTACCTATTACAATTGCTTCTAGATAAAGCTGAAAGATACAATATGTAATCACCTACTACAAACAACTAGACTCAAAAGACAACANGAAATCAAACTCGATCTTCTTATCAATTTGCAACCTTTTTGCTTAGGAGATAACCTCTTAGTTCTAGATAACCTCTTAGTTCACAGATAATATTTATCTCTTGTGCATGGACGCTTCTCGTGCCAATGGGTCTGTTTGACTATGTTTGACATGATGGACCTGGTTCAATTGAGTTGGCATTTGTCAATCTTCAAAACCATGAAGTGCCTTGATTCAACACCATATCTCAAATCAATCTTTGAAAACACCTCGACACCCTGAAGCTGATAGAATAAATCATCAATCCTCGGTAACAGATACTTGTTCTTGATGGTGACTTTGTTCAATTGCCGATAATCTATACACATCCTCATATACCCATCCTTATTCTTCACAAACAAAATCGGTGCACCCTAGGGCGAGACACTAAGTCTAATGAAGCCCTTATCAAGAATATCCTGTAATTGATCCTTCAATTCTTTCAGCTCTGTTGGGGCCATCCAGTATGGCGGAATAGAAATGGGCTGAGTGTCTGGAGCCAAATCAATGCAAAATTCAATATCCCTGTCGGGTGGCATCCCCGACAGGTCTGCAGGAAAAATACCTCTGGAAACTCACGAACAACAGGCACAAAATACATAGAAGGAACCTCAGCACTAGAATAACGAACATAAGCCAAATAGGCCAAACACCCGTTGTCGACCATACGCCGAGCTTTCATATAAGAAATAACCCTGTTGGTAGAATGGCCAGGAGTCCCTGTCCACTCTAATCGAGGCAACCCCGGCAAGTCTAAGGTCACTGTCTTGTCATGACAGTCCAAAATAGCGAGATAAGGTGATAACCAATATAATCGAAATCCACCATATCTAAGAGCAGAAGATCTACACTGGTCTCAAGACTCCCAATAGTGACCATACACGAACAATATACACGATTTACAACAATAGCATCCCCCACCTGTGTGGACACATATACAAAAGGCACTCAAAGAATCACGAGGCACAACCAAATATGAAGCAAAATAAGATGACACATAGGAGTAAGCAGATCCCGGATCACATAGAACTGAATCATCTCTACTGGAAACTGAAACACTACCTGTAATGACAACATTGGATGATTTAACCTCAGGTTTGGCTGGAAAAGCATAACCTCGGGGCTGAGCCCCACCACTCTGAACCATATCCCTGGGACGACCTCTAGATGGCGGGCCTCCACCTCTAACGACCTGACCTCCACCTCTAACAGTCTGGCCCCTACCTCAGGCTACCTGACCTTTTCCTCTGGATGGCTTAGCAGGCGGTGCAGCACCTGGTGCCAGAACCCTAATGCTGTGGTTGAACCCCCAATAATCTCGGACAGGTCCTCCGGATATTCCCATAATCACCACAATCAAAGCATCCATCCTGATACTGTGGCTGTGAAAACTGAGACTGACCCTAACGAGCCAACTGACCACGATAATAACTCTGAAGAGGAGGTGCTCTAATTGGAGCTGGTGGTGCACTATAGGTGTCGCGCCCCCTTTTTTCCTTGCGGAATCGGGTTTCGACATTCATTTGGGAAAACTCCCTTCCTTTTGGGAGAGGGGTATGGAAAGTGAAGAGTCGCCATTTAACGGATTTATGGTGCGTTAGGGCACCTAATGCAAGTAATTCATGAAACCAGTATACGTCACCAGAGATTGGGTAAGGGCTTGAAATTACCTTGAGGGAAAGGTGTTAGGAACCCCTCGAGGTCCACAATGGTGGGTGCTGACCAAACATACTTAGTAAATTAGTGATTTAGCAGACAAACAGTCTAAGAACACATATGCAAGTAAGATAAAAGGAGTTTAAAGGTAAGCAGTCTGAGCATACATATGTAAATAAGATAGGGGAGTCCTAAGTTATAAGCCTATAGGATCACATCTGTACAATGCCCGATAATCCTTCCTCAACTAGAGGGGTTACACGTGGCATTATCGTACAACTCATCATATCCTTTTACTACCCAAATACCCTCCCCGTAGCGGTTATATAAGCGGTTTTGATTAAGGAACTCCAAGCGTGCTTTACCTGTCTCTTCCTCGTGGCCCTGGAGGCGTTTAGGACCTCTAAATTTAGGGCAGTTCTAGACTCTCCTAAGGTGTTAAGAAGGGAAAAATCTAAGCGACAACAAAGAACAAACATGACTGTCAAATATGAAACAATTAACAGGCTCATGTTTACCTCCACACATAAACATATAATTAGCATGTCTCAAACACAGATTTCAGAAAGTCCTAGAACAGGATATCTAGGGGAACATAACAAGCAGAGAATATGCAGTATTGTTTTAAGGCGAAGTGGCATAAACCTAATCAGTTTGCCTACTGATTTTATAACCTGTTGAATCTGGGCAGTCACAAATAAACAAAACATAGTTTTACAACCATTTGTAAGGCCTTAGTTACCTATAAGCTTGCCTAGGCATGGTTCATGGATACCCCATAACATGTCATCTAAAATGCAAACAGAATTCTGGAAATTGACTAAAGGAAAATAAATAGTTTGAGTTTTAATACATCCTATAAACATCCTTGTCTAGGTGCTGAAATACAAAAGTTGATTTCAAGCATATTTTATCCTATAACATGGTGTCTAGGCGTTGGGGCTGTTCTTTTAAGCATCTTTATAAACGAGACAGTTATTTATTTAGGCGACATGATTTAAAGCGAATGCAAATGCAGTCCTAAAATAGGATTTCTAACGCGCATAGAGAATGGTCATTTTTATTAGGCAAGATTACAACAGTAGCCTAACGACATGATTTCTAGGTGATTGTGACTTATGTAGAAGCAAAATTTCGTGATAATGAAGTACTGAGCTATAACAAGTTTTCTAATATGCAAAACCAGTAAACGTAATTATCCTAAGGTAGGTTTCTAATGCAGATAACACAACATTCCTACAACATGATCTCTAATGCAAGTAACATAATATAGGTCTAAAGGCATGATTTCTACCGGAAATAAGCATAGTATAAACCTAAAGCATGATTTCTACCCAATTTCCCCCAAAAAATCATATAAGAATCCCTACCCTTTTACTAATTTCCCCAAAATCTGTTTACAAAGAAGATTATTACAGACCATAATTGAATGAATTACATGAATAAATATAAGCTATACTATAGGGAGCCTGAGATAGGCCCAAAGTGAACCTGGAAATACCAGGCCTTCAAAACAGTCCAGGATGCCAAAGTCTCATATCCAATAGGGTGTCCTGGTGTGTCAAAGTTCCTTAAGGACCTCAGGGATCCCGAGAAATTCTCACACCAAGATCCTTTGAATAGGGAAGTGATTATGTGTACTGTGGAAAAGGCCAGCCCTAGTGTGCCAGAGTTCAGAGGAATCTCATGGATTCCTAGGCAGTATACACATTGGAGGGGGCAGAACTTAAGAATCTAAGAGTAGAAGTGAGAGTGCTTGACATAATTTTGAAAGAACTTGTTAAAGACAGTGTAGAGATAACACTTTTAGGAGTGAAAAGGTTCAGGAATAGAAACAATTTTAGGAAAATGCTAGGAGTGAGAAACAATTTTGAAATCAAGTCTGAAAAGAACAAAGATTCAACATACAACCACACAAACTCAGAGTGCTCAGACTCACAACCATTCATTAATCAGTTTTACAAACATAGGTCAAGGGGTTGGGAACATAGAGAGCTTCACATCAGAAACACATGAACAGGGTCTAAGGGGAGCATATGGAATAACAACTGTATAGAACAACTAGGAGTCTACTGAGTTAGAGACTTAACAAGTCAGTCATGGTAAAAGGCAATTAAAACATAGAGACAGAGTGTGGGAATAGTCATGTTGAAGACATGGGTGCATTAGTCATACCAATTAGGATCAATCAAATACATTAGGAGGCTAAGACACTAACATGAGCATACTAGTTGAGGGGAGTAAACAAGAACTGAAAAAACATGCAAACAAGACAAATGAGATCTAGGCATGCTCGATTAAACACTTGAACTGGAGAGGGTAAACTTACACATACTGGGTAAAACAGTAAATAAGAAGACAATTAAATACATAGCCAATGAAACTAGTGCAGGAATATGCATGGATTTACATAAAGGAACACATAAAATTGAGTTTCAGAATTGAACTACAGACATACCAGTTAAGGAACCAAAGTGCAGAATGTAAAGCAAGTAGAGTTCCACTGTCTAGCCTTGGCTTTCAGCCGGCTAGACCAAAAGTTAGCACAGGTTGCAGATAAAGAAGAGAGAATCTGAGAGTGTGTGTGTGTTCTGAACTAATTGTTCGTGTCTTAGAGGTAATACAAGAGTGTGTGTGTATATATATATATATATATATATATATATATATATATATATATATATATATATATATATATAACACTTAGGGAGTGGAATAAGTAAATTAAAGAGAATCAAAGTTAAATCAATTAAGGATCAATCAACCAAATCACAGAATCAATTCATATATGGAGTCCGGAAAAGATCCCTTTAACTGAGGAATAGTTAATTAATGGTCATAGCAGGGTTCAATTAAGGTAATGAATCAAAATCATACCATATAGGGAGTCAGTAAAAATCCCCAAACTTTTTCCCACTAATTAAGGCGAGTAAAATAGGGAAAACATGTCCAAACAAGGAAACCAGTAAAATCCCAGCACATGAATTTTAGCAGCGCGATTAGCAGGAAACAATCAGTAAAAATCTTCAAAGAGTACTAATTTTATAGAAAAGAATTATTTGAATCCTTAGATAGAAATAAACCAAGTAAGAATCCCAAAAGGTTATGATTTTAACAAGAAATAAATCGTTCAAATCCTTAACAGAAGTAAATCAAGTAGAAATCTCACAAAATACTAATTTTGACAGGGAAAATCGTTTAAGCTCCTAAATAGAATAAGTTAAGAGGACTGGTTCGTAGATATAAGCATAATATCGAAACAAAAAATTGAAGAAATAAGTGTAACACACAGAAACATACACGAGGATCAGTCAAGCTAGTAAAGAAACAATTAGTTTAAACACTGAAAAAGTTAAGAAAGAAAACCCTTTTAAAAAATACTTAGGGCAAACCCTAATTTCAGAAGAAAGTAAATGGAATTGAAATAGTTAACCAAAACAGGAGATATTCAAGGGAAAACACCAGATAATACTCGAACCGTTTCAAATCTACAAATATCTAAACGGATTCGAGTAGTCATAAACTAGGGTTTTCAGAAAAACAGTAGAGATGAAAGAAACTCGGTCAAAACTATGGATTCGAACTAAAAATAGGAGGAAACCAATACTCACAAACGAGAAAGGCCATAGACAGGCCGGTAAACAATTTTCAGGCAGAATCCGATTTGCTTTCCTTGAGATCTCCTCAAGGAGTCGTGAAATCAAAGAGCCAGGGAGATGGGAGACCAGTGGTGGTCGAAGAAGGCATGGAAACACCATAGAAGGGGGTTCTCACCAGTGAGAGCGATTAGGGTTAGGGTGATCTTGAGAGAAAATGGAGGGGAGGAGGGATCCAAGGGTGGCCGAGTTGAGTGAATGATTAGGGGTTAAGGTTAGTTGGGATTAATTATGGTAAGGGTTGGTGTGGACCGTTGATCTAAAGAATCAACAGCCACGATTGGACGGGGTTATTAGGTCGGGTAGACAGGTTGGGCTTAGGGATGAATTGGGCTGGTAGTTTTTGAGCGTTTGGGCTAATATAGTGGGTTAGGTCCGAAAAATTAAAGGAATTAAAAAGGCTATTTGTTAAATACCCAATTAATTAATAAAATAATTTTGTGAAAAAATAATTAAAAAATTGTAAAAATAATTTTCATGCATAAAAATGTTTTAAGACAATTATTCAACATTTAAAAAATACAAAAAGGCTATTTTCTGGTAAAATAATGTAATAATACATACATGGGCTATAATTGCAAAGTTATTGCAATTATGACCCAAAAAATTTAAATATGGCCATTTGTGAAATAGTTAAAGCTTAGTATAATTATAAATAGTAGAATTAAGTCATAAAATTGTTACAAAATCATTTGTGATGCAATTAGTAATTATTGATATAAATAAAATACTTGGATAAATTAATTTTAAAAATGTAGAAATTATGGAAAAATAACAATTGATGCTAATGCATAGTTTTGAAGGTATATATGCATTTAAAAAAATATTATAGGGAAAAATTGGGTATCAACAACTGCCCCTCTTTACCCGGGAAGGATGAAAGAGCTGTCGGGTAAAAATATGATGGCCAATTTTGATCGAGTAAGGTGTTTTGAGAGACATAGGCCACACTCTAGTTTCCAAGCTGCCTACATATCCCTGGTTTTATAGGAATCAGGCCGTGTGTAGTTCTAGATTCATCGGTGGAGTATATAGATGAAGTTACCACAAGGATGGTTAAGAAATTTCGGCATAGGTGAAGAATGGTTATGGTGATTGGTCAGGTTTGAGATAACATGAAGGAAATGGAGAGAGATTGATCTCGTTGGGGTAATGGTTGCTTATCGGGTCACCGGCAAGTAAAGAGATACTACGAGCATATATTTGTGTGGAAATTAAAACATGATGAAGAATCCCTTCGGAACATGAGAATTGTCTTCGGACGGTTGAGGATGACGTCCTTAGACCATGATGTTCTGGGCCATGAATTGTTCAGTAAGGGATTCGCAGGCCATGAAATGATGTTCTCAGGCCATGAAAATGGCGCCTCCAAACCATGAAGCCTTTGAATAATGATATGCAACTTTGAGAGATCCTCAGGCCTTGGCATGGTGTCTTCCGGATATGAGGATGATGCCTTTAGACTATGACGCCTTTGGATAATGATATGCAACTTTGAGAGATCCTCAGGTCATGGCATGGTGTCTTCCGGATATGAGGATGATGCCTTTAGACTATGATTCCTTTGGACAATTTGGCGATATTTCAGCTCATGATATGCAATGGTGATGTTAAGAGCAACAAGACAAGGCTTAGTCTTGTGAAGTTGAGGGCAGAGATTAGACCGAAAGAAGAGCAAATAGATAGTGCCGAAGACACAACGCTTAGTCATCGGCAAATAGAAAGGTAATGATTGGCCTTATACAAATATGGAGGCAAGGTTTAGCCTTATGCAAATGAAGACAAATCTTAGCCTTATGCAAATATGGAGGCAGGGCTTAGCCTCATGCAGATGGAGATAAAGCTTAGTCTCATGCAAATATGGAGGCAGGGTTTAGCCTTATGCAAATATGGAGGCAGGGCTTAGCTTCATGCATATGGATACAGAGCTTAGTCTCATGCAAGATTCAGGACGGGGCTTAGTCCCATGCATATAAAGGCAGAGCTTAGCCTTATGAAAATATAGAGGCAGAGCTTAGTCTCATGCAAATATGGAGGCAGGGTTTAGCCTCATTCAAATGAAGGCAGAGATTAGCCTTATGCAAATATGGAGGAAGGGCTTAGCCTCATGCAGATAGAGACAGAGCTTAGTCTCATGCAAGATTCGGGACAGGGCTTAGTCCCATACAGAATAGAATTAAATAGCTGGTGATAGAAGAGTTTACTTAGCTGGTAGTAGACTTCAATATCGAGTTGTTATGAAAATTGTGAGTTTGGGGCATGTATATTCTTCGTTCCTGCAACCAAAGAAAAAATGTGAGTTCTGTAAAATGGGAGGTTGGTTCGTGCCTCCGTCGACTCGCTTGCTTGGTCTGGAGATCCTGTTGAAATCATTAGGGGCAACATTTGCTAAATAGATTTATTTTACAAGCAAGCATGCATATTTTTCAAAGACATAGCAATTTTTTTTTTGAGAAGTTGGTTAAACGAACCAATGACTGTGATAGGATCCGAGACATTGCGACTTCTCTTGCTGCAGAATTTTGAGGATCCTCCTCAAAATTCTGCCCCAGTTAGATGGATAAACCTCTCTAATTGTTGTACATGCTGCGATCGGCTGAATTTGCTTCGGAATTTTGAAGGTCCTCCTCAAAATTCTGCCCCATTTTCTGATTGTAGGGGGAAATAAGATTTTTATTTCTCCTTGACAGTTTCAGAATCTCCTAAGTTGATTATATTAGTTTCGTCCATGTTGGACTTGGGCTTGTTCTCAAAATTCCTCTACTTCCCTGACGATTTCCTCGGGTATGACATCCTATTATTCTGAATCACTATCCTTTTGTTCCGTTGCCTCATTACATGTCACAATTATCGGTTCATCAAGACAGGAAATAGTAATGTTGTATAGATAAAGGTATGAGAGAAAATGGTAATAATAAATATCGATCCATTGAAACATAAAAGCGATTTTCAATAATTTAAACAACGTTTTTGGAATGCTGGAGGTTTTATTTAAAACAAATGCAAAAAGGGAAATCATTGTCTTAGAAAACAACAAAATAAACACTGTTGTTCAGCCTTGCTACCCCGGGACTCATCGAGACTTGGATGGTCTGACAGTCCAATTCTTGAGGAATGATCCTTTCTCCGCAGCTCGGATGGTAGGGCCTTCCTCCTCCTCCTCGACAATTACACAACAGTCCATGTCATCATCCTCTAGGAATAATTTCCTCAAGGCGGCTAATGCTTCTTCCTCCTCTGATCCGCATATGATGTCAGTTTGCTGGAAAGTCTGACTCAAGTATGGTACAGGCTGAGTGGATAGTACGACCCACTCTACGATGGTGACCCGTCATTGTATTCTTTCCAGGTGTACCGATACCCTAACCCAAAGGTTTTACCATGATGTTTCAACTGTAATGGCTTGGAGATACCCTGAAGGTTTTTTCTAAGACCCTTGCCGGGTTCATATTCTCTCCATGCTAGCATACTTTCTATCTTACTGCTCCACCACTTATCTTTTTCAATTTCATTGACCCGCTCGATGTGATGATAAGTTTCTCCCCCGAGTCTTCTTCTATTCTCAACCACCGGGATAGTCTAACGGTTGTAAATGGGGTTGCTCCCATCTCCATGGATAATCACCTCTTGATGGTTCCATTCGAACTTCACTGCCTGATGCAAATTTGATACCACAGCCCTAGCGGTGTGTATCCATCGCCGTCCCAACAATAGATTATAGGATGAGGATATGTCCAGCACCTGAAACTCGACATCAAACCATGTAGGCCTCATCTGTAAATAGAGATTGATTTCCCCAATAGTAGCCCTCTGAGACCCGTCAAATGCCTTCACGTTCATGGTCCTTTCTCGTATTTCATGCAGGCCTTTGCCCAGCCTCTTCAGTGTTGTCAATGGGCAAATATTGAGACTGGATCCCCCATCTATCAGAACTCTGGAAATAAAATTGTCCTCACATTTCACGGTAATATGTAGTGCCCTGTTATGATTCAAACCCTCAGGTGGCAGCTCGTCCTCGTGGAAGGTGATTTTGTGACTTTCCAGCACATGTCCCACCATATTGGCCATTTCTCCGCCAGTGATGTTGTTAGGTACATATGCCTCGCTTAACACCTTTAAGAGAGCATTCCTATGCACTTCTGAATTCTGTAGCAGTGACATGGTAGATATCTGAGCAGGAGTCTTCTTCAAATGATTTTTGACTGAATACTCTTTTGCTTGCACTTTCCTCCAAAGGTCGTCCAGGCCTGTTTCAATAACGGGCGGTCTGTTAGAAGCCTGCTTACAGGATTCTCCCAAATGCTCTGGTGTATAGACTCTTCCTGTTCTGGTCATTCCTTGCGCAACACTGGATTCTTCTATTTTGTTCTTTCCTCTTCTTCTAGCTTCGGCCACATAATCCCAAGGTATAGCCTTAGTGTTGAAAGGCGGCGAGGTTGACACTTTCACTGTGAAAGGTGTGGTTACTTCCACCTTGAATGGAGCATGCGCAGTTGCAAGGGGTTCTATCTCAACTTCAATGGAACTGATGCACCTATCTCAACCTCCACTAGCGGCTGTATTTGTATTAATCTCAGTCAATCAAGTAGAAATCTCACAAAATACTGATTTTGACAGGGAAAATCGTTTAAGCTCCTAAATAGAATAAGTTAACAGGTCTGGTTCACAGAGATAAGCACAATATCGAAACAAAAAATTGAAGAAATAAGTGTAACACACAAAAACATACACGAGGATCAGTCAAGCTAGTAAAGAAACAATTAGTTTAAACACTAAAAAAGTTAGAAAGAAAACCCTTTTGGAAAAATACTTAATGCAAACCCTAATTTCAGAAGAAAGTAAATGGTATCGAAATAGTTAACCAAAACAAGAGATCTTCAAGGGAAAACACCAGATAATACTCGAACCGTTTCACATCTACAAATATCTAAACGGATTCAAGTAGTCGTAAACTAGGGTTTTCAGAAAAATAGTAGAGATGAAAGAAACTCGGTCAAAACTATGGATTCGAACTAAAAATAGGAGGAAACCAATACTCACAAATGAGAAAGGCCATAGACAGGCTGGTAAACAATTTTCAGGCAGAATCCGGTTGGATTTCCTTGAGATCTCCTCAAGGAGTCGTGAAATCAAAGAGCCAAGGAGTATATGAGACTAGTGGTGGTCGGAGAAGGCACATAAACACCATAGAAGGGGGTTCGCACCGGTGATGGCGATTAGGATTAGGGTGAGCTTGAGAGAGAATGGAGAGGAGGAGGAATCCAAGGGCGGCCGGGTTGAGTGAATGATTAGGGGTTAGGGTTAGTTGGGATTAATTATGGTAAGGGTTGGTGTTGACCGTTGATCTAAAGGATCAACGGCTACGATTGGACGGGGTTATTGGGTCGGGTAGGCAAGTTAGGCTTGGGGATGAATTGGGCTGTTAGGTTTTTGAGGGTTTGGGCTAATATAGTGGGTTAGGTATGAAAATTAAAGGAATTAAAAAGGCTATTTGTTAAATACCCAATTAATTGATAAAATAATTTGTAAAAAAATAATTAACAAATTGTAAAAATGATTTTCATGCATAAAAATGTTTTAAGATAATTACTCAACATTTAAAAAATACAAAAAGGTTATTTTCTTGTAAAATCATGTAATAATGCATACATGGGCTATAATTGCAAAGTTATTGCAATTATGACCCAAAAATGTAAATATGGCCATTTGTGAAATAATTAAATCTTAGGTCATCTGCTCAAAATAGATGTGTGCACATCAAAAACTGTAAGGGGACGCTACGCACGATTATGTGTAGAAATTCCATTGGATCATCCAGTGCAACCTTATATCTATATTGGTATTCATAAGCAATCAATACACTACGAAGGTGAGAAGTTGCTAGTACAACTTGTGGGAGATTGGGCCACATTTCTAGCTCCTGCTCCTATGCCCAGAAACCCTCAAAATCACAAGCAAACACAGAAGCCATAGAACATGGCTCTAATGAGGATAACAAAGCAGGAGAATGGAAGGTAGTCAACTTCAACAAGAACAAGAGGCATCATGGGAAATTCCTTTCTTCCAACAAAACACCTTCTAAAGAACAACAAGAAGGCCCAAGTATCTCTGTTAATCAGTTCTATGCCAGCACAAGTAAGTTCCATGGTACGTAAAATCTCCAATACAAACCTAAGGACTCCACAAATTCACAATACCTCAAAGAAGAAATAATTCCTAAAAGGCTAATACAAAACAGCACCACAATTCCGGTTCAAAACCACTTTACCACCCTTGAACATGAGCAAATGGTTTTGGAGGATAATAAAACAATTGAAAATAAAAATCAAAATAAAAAGTTCCATGCATAGCCACACATGGATATGTTACATAATACCACTGCCAACATGGCCATCGGCGTGTCCAACCCAAATAACCACGATATTTGTGACATGCAATTAGAGGGGGCTAACATAATCATTAACCCTACTCTTAGCACTAATCTCACACGGCAAGAAATGGACCTAATAAGTGAAGCTAATCCACTCACTACTAAAACACAATTAAACACTCAAAAGCTTCCTAAAAATCCTGAAATTACAAACACCCCTAAGACTGACCACTCCGACTCCATGCAATAAGATCTCCCAATCATTACCCCTACCACAAATCTAATACCACCATCGGAAGAACTTACCTTTCCACACTCTACTCCTCCAATAAATACTACTATGTCTTCACAAGATTCCAAGAATTCCATACTCCCTGAGGAGAAGGCACAGACTTATTCAAATACTTCAACAACAAAGGGTCCTCCCAATGGAAAACCAATAAGCCCCACCTCCTCAGCCACTAGCCCCATAGATAATCTTTGTCCAACCTCCCCAAACTCAGGACTACCAACCATTATCTTGGATGGAAATGGGACTCATGGGCCATGACATATCTCTCAACATCCAAGTAAATGGGGAGGACATCATAGTGATTCTACAAAACACATAATACCTAACACAACTTGTGAGTGAGGGCATGAGGATTGCCATGAGCAATTACTGGAACCAATCCTGGTTGAACAACATCCTTCAACCACTGGATCCATCTCTAAATCCTAATTTCGTCCATGCAATGAGGGGAGAATGGCACATGACCCCTCACTTCAACCCAATTCAGCCATAAAATCTACTCCCAAATCTTTCGTTCTTCCCACCGACATCCTAACAGTCATGAATCCAATATTCCTTCCATGGGACACCACTCAGCAGGCTCAGGAACAGGGGGTGAATCAGGAGGTACCCCATGCACCACCATCCCCACCTCAAGCCATGCAGGAACCAAACATACCCCAGGAGCAGTACCTAGAGGCAGCAGAAATGGAAGAAGAGGTCGAAGGTCTTTTCAACCTAAGCTCAAAACAAGTCCTAGACTTCTCAAACCTAGACGGGGTAAAGGTATATCTCTTTATGGAGAGGCAGGAAAGATGCACGTGCTCAATTGTCCCCTAGCACTTTACGAATGCTCGATGGACATCAGGACACCAGTAGACCCAAGTGTGGGCAACAGAGCGATGATACCGGTTCCTTCTCTAAGGAGGAATCCCATCTTTCTGGGAGGAGTAAGGGAGAATGAAGACCCACAGAACCCAAGCACAAATCAATCAATGAATCGACCAACTAATATTATAGTGTGGAACATCCGTTGGGGTAACAATGAAAACTTCAGAAGGAATTTTAGGGAGATGATTGACACTCATAGACCTTGTATGGTAACGCTTCTTGAAACTAGGATGGTCGATCATGAGCAGTGGCTAGATGATTTTGGTTTCACTAAGTTAATAGAAGTCCCAGCGGAGGGACAATCTAGTGGTATAGTCGTGATGTGGAAACATGAGGTAGTCACAGTGCACAACTTTATCCGTAGGAACCATGAAATCCATGCAACAATTGATGTAAGGCCTATTCAAAAAGCTTGGCTAATATCGTCTATTTATGCTAGCACTAACTATCAATGTAGAAATATTATGTGGGATAACCTAGAAAACATTGCTATTAATTTTGATGGACCTTGGTTGATAGGTGGAGATTAATGATATCCTAGGGTCACATGAGAAATTTGGAGGTAGACCAATGAACAATACTAGGGCATACTTTTTATTAAAAAAAATTGATAATTGTAGACTCATGGAATTAGGATATAAAGGATGTAAGTATACTTGGTCAAACCATAGACACAAAAATAAGGGTCTAATTCTGGAAAGATTGGACAAAACTCTAGGTAATGAGAAATGGTGTGACCTATTCCCTAATTACTCAGTAATTCACCTACCTAAGACACACTCCGATCATAAACCTATTATGATAGAATTAATACCTAGAAATAGGCGCAAACATGTCCAACCTTTCCGGCTAGAAACCTTCTGGTGTAAACACCCGGATTTTCCTAGATTAGTTAGGTCACACTGGACTGAAAATGACTATATTAAATCCAGTAACTCTTTCTTACAGGGTGTTAAAATCTGGAAACATAGAACCTTTGGGGATATTATGGGTAAAAAAAGGAAATTAGTAGCTAGGCTCCAAGGCATCCAAAATTCTACAAATTACCCTACTATAGTACTAACCAGAAATATTTAGGGACTAACCCCTCAAATCTTAGGAAAGTTGACCTGACCTATCTTGATGATCCTCTATTGGATATTGAAATCAAAAAGGCCATTTTTCGTTCAAACCTACCCGGACCGAATGGCCTTCGCCCTTTTTTTATCAAAGGTATTGGCACATCATTGGTCAATCAGTTACAAAGTACTGTCATGATATTTTTACTAATCAAGTAATCCTTAAGGAAATCAACAAAACATACCTTTTCTGATCCAAAAATTCACAATGCAAACCATGTAAAAAACTTTCACCGATTGGCCTGTGTAATACTATCTACAAGACTATTACCAAAATATTAGCAAATCACCTAAAACCCTTTTTAGACAACATAATCAGCCATTTCCAAACTAGCTTTATGAATTATAGAAGAGCATCCGACAATGTGATTATTGTCGCACCCCTTTTCTACCCCCAAAAAGATGTATGTGTGTTATGGGGTTAAAGGTTTTTTTCAATTAAAGTGACAATTTTGAAATAGGGATTATTTTATTGCTCAGAGCCGCCACTTGGAATTGATTTTTGGGTGTTCGAAGTCACCTTTTATTTGAATTTCTAATCAAAGGAATATTTGACTCTCTTTTATTGGTCCGCGAAAACAAAGTTCGGGTAAGGAATTCTGTTGACCGGGGAGAAGGTATAAGGCATTCCCCGAGTCCCGTGGTTCTAGCACGGTCGCTTTATTGACTTAAAATTCGCTTAAATTAATTCTGAATAAACTGTGCTTTATTAGTTTCTGTGTTTTACTTGTCCGCTTTTACTTCTTGATTATTAGAGTTATCAAGGAAGATGATTTTGGATAAATTACGTTGTCATAATCACGCTACGCAAGTGAATGCGTGATCGAGATGAAAATTTACTAATTTTAATCATAACAGCGCTACGCAAGCGAATCCGCAATTATGACGAAAGATTATTAGTATATTATTACTTTTTTTTTTTTTAAAAAGGGTTACTACATTTAAAGAATTAATTAAAAATTAACTATCGCGCTACGTAAGCGAATCCGCGATTTTAGCAAATTATTAATTAAATTAAAAATTAACTAAAAAAAAAAATATATATTAAGAGTATGAAATGACATCGTTGAATTAATTTATTTAATGTTAAACATCACGATAAACAAGTGATTCCGTGAAGTTAAAGCGCGCCTACTAATTTCCTAGCATTTAAATTGACTATTAAGTTAGATTATTCAGTTAAAAAAAACTAATCGTCATTGAAAATATGTGACAATAAAATTGGGCCAACACATTGTTTCATTACCTATGGACCATTTTTCTCTTCTCTTAAGGTTTAAACGACCTAGTAGTCCAACATTAAATAAGAGTCACTTTTTGTCTCATCATATTCCAAGTGTGACTACAACTATACTAAGTTAATTATGTTTTTTATCTGTGAAACATTATGACATGCTTGTAACAACAAATAATTACCCACACTACCATATTAGCATTGAACATATAGTCTTAACGTGTACGAACATGAACCAAAAGCGAAAATCAATGCATAAAAGTTAATCAAGAAGCTATTTATACAAGAATATAATGGTCCCCTTTAAAACTTGACATCAAATTGGACTCATGATTGTCAGATCTTTAAACCTTAATAATCGTGAACCAATCAATTTGTTCTTGCCTAATTCTGTTGAAACAATCGGACAACCCCAATCATTATCTTTAACGTGATCCTTATCAAGGAGCTTAATATGAACAATGTAAGATACGTCCTCCTTTCAATGATTAGACGACAGTAAATAGAAAGCTAAACACACAACGTACTGTCCCAAACAGATGCACATTATGTAACTAATATACATGTGGTTTTATTCTTCCTTTCAATGCTCATTTCCCCCCTAAGTTAAAGATAATGTAACACACAAACAGATGTTGTTGTACATAATCATAACTCAAACATTCGCCTTTTATTCCGGTAGTCTTTAAAGCATGTCTAGAATACTCTAAGCAAAATATTTTCATGGCAGCAAAATAAACTAAGGAAC
This sequence comes from Nicotiana paniculata, assembly GCA_005239505.1. NCBI lineage: Eukaryota > Viridiplantae > Streptophyta > Magnoliopsida > Solanales > Solanaceae > Nicotiana > Nicotiana paniculata. The sequence continues at coordinate 33,067 of ML335918.1, forward strand.
TCAAATTTCTTCACTTGCATTCTGAAATTACAGCAACACTTAAAAGGAATACCTGGTAGCAAAAGATAAGTATCAGCAAGGGATCAAATAACAGAAATCAGCAACAACAACAACAATATCCAGCAGCTCTTAAACCAAAGAAAATGAACCAGAGATGACGAACAAAGTAACTGAAACCAGCAATGAATCACTCTGGAATTTTTACAAGATTCATCTACTTTCTTAAAGGTTTTACACTCAAGAATACACTCACAAAGCTTAGGAGTTTCAGCTTTCTTTTCAAATTACTAAAGATGTTAAGTTGATCTTTCTTTATGTGTCCAGGTGGTGTTCCTTTTTAATTGAGTAAGGATGTGTAAAGATATTTTTGGAGTGTGTGAAGATGTGTGTTCAAGCCACCTCCAGATGTGTTTTTAGTGTGAAAAAAATGAACCCTTTAAGTAGGAAAAATAAGTTCTTTTGGACAGATTTTGGTTCACCAAAAATCTGTCCAAAAG